>CABHPR010146164.1:0-11101 GCA_902168415.1 Peromyscus melanophrys
GCGCCACGCGTGTGCGCTGCGCCCGGGCCCGGGGTCCCCCGCCCGTCCCCGCGCCGCTCTCGGGTGATGAGGCGACAGCTCGTTAAGATCGGAGAATCCTCGCCCTCCCGCCCGGGCGTGCCCGCGCCACCCTTCCTCCCCCGGGCTGCGCTCAGCTCCTGGATCGCCGCCTTCTGTGCTCGCGGGGCCGCCGCAGGTTGACTGCGGCCGGCTGCCCTGCCTCCGCGGCCCCCTAGCCCGTGCTCTGCAGGACCCCCTCTGGCCGGGTCTCCAGGACCCGGAGCCTCCTCGGCCTCTGCTCGCTTCTTCCTCCTCTCCTCCTCCGGCTCCTCCTCGTCCCCGTTCTCGCAGTCAGAGCCTCTTCGGCGCGCACCCCGCGCTCCCCGCAGCCGCCAGCAGTGGCAGCTGCAGCAACTGGAGCGGGCGCGGGCTCAAGCCGCCCGAAGCGGGAGGGGAGGAGGCTTACCGGGCTGACTCGCCACGGCTTGGGGCTGAGTAGGGGCGGCAGGCCATTATTTGGAGGTGGCCGGTAACGCGGCCCCCCACCTTCCAGAACACGGAGTATAGCGCCCCCAGCCCAGGTGCAGGACTTAGTATGCGTTGGGCCCCCCGACTAGGTTCAGCAGGGTACCCCAAGGGGGAAGCCACCAGGTTCCCCCCTGTAGGCCGGTTTTCCCAAAGGAGCCCCTAACGGGGAGGAGAGGAGTAGCCGTCTGTCAACTCGATTCCATGGGCTTATTGATCCATGATCCTCAGGCTTGGAGACTGAGGAAGACCCTAGCCAAGATAGGTACACCTGCTGACATAGTTCGCTCTTCCGTTTCCTAGGTGCCCCAGTGTGCCTGACTGACAGACAGGGCCATTAGGAAGTCGGTTGGTGGTCTGTGACCTCTGACAGCAGCAGGTGGGTTTTTGTTGGGTTTTGGTTTTTGTTCCCCCCAACACACACACCCCGTTTCCTTATTAAGCAGCACCGGGCTGCCCTAGAGAGCAGACAAGAAAGACAGCAATCTGGCTATTGGTTTGGAACCTGATGGAATGGACTATGGGATTCCTTAAAGGGTCTCTTCCCTGCTTTTTAGATTCCTGTGGGAAGAGCAACAGGACTCTGCATTCAGGTTTGCTTTTCTACATTTCTGGTTTTCCTTTTTTCTCCCCTTTGAGGGGAAGGAATCCAGGTTTGTTCAGCAACCCCTGTCCCCCACTCTCCCGGAGTCCCCCTTTGGATGCATACAGACACTTCCTCCCTCCTGACATTTCTTCTCCAGGCTACCAGCTGGACCACAACTTTTTCCTGTGCTAATTAAAACGAAGATGATCACTCTCCACTCATTGCCCACAGTGATTTCCCCAAAGTTTCCAGCTCATTAGTTACAGCCTAATTGGAATTCTCAGGTTCCTTTCAACTCTTCCTATGGTAAATTGGCCCAACTGAGCCTCCTTACCTGAACAAGCTGTCTCCACCTAAATCATTGGTCAGCCATAAAACCCTGGCCTTAGGATGGATGCAGGAGAGGGGCCAGCAGAGGTCAAACCTGGCAGACACTGAAGATATTTGAGTCTCAAATTGGTTGGTACATTTCCTTGGGCTAGTGTACATATGCATTAGAAAAAACTTAGGGCCAAAGTCGTGGCGGGAGGGGGGGGGAGACGCGCGTGTGGAGTGAGATACCACACTCTTGAGGTACCACACACTTGAGAGTGTGGTACCCTGCATTGGGCACCCACTGCCCCCCCCCAAAAAAACAACAGTATATTCCGGAGGGGTGACAAAATGGCTCAGCTGGTAAAGTTGCTCGCCTTCAAACCTGACCACTTGAGCTCCATCCCTAAAACTCTTATAGTCAAGGGAATGAACTGACTCCTGTTAGTTGTTCTCTGATTCCCCTGTGGGTGCTCTGAGGCACACTCGTGTACACGCACACACGGGTAAATGATTTGTGTTTTAAAGAAGAGAGCTACAGATGGTATTTTCCAGAAAGAGAAATTGCCTCAGTCTCCCCTTATGTCATCTGGCGGTGCCTCCAGCGTCATCCTTTGCGTTCAGAAGCTGTTACATAGTTCCCATGCATGCATGGCCCTGGGTCTTCTCCAGCATAGGGCTGGGGTAGCTGAACTTAGAAAGGGTGGGGAGAGGTGCAGGTGGTGGTGGTACTGAGGTTCCTTTATTAGCCTCCTCAATAGATGCCTTTGTGCCTTAACATATGCCAAGAGTTAGGGACTTTCCTTAAGTCCAAGATTTAACGTTTAAAAATAAGACATCTATAACATAAATCGGCAAAGGACAGATCCTGTCCTGCCCCCTTGTGGGTTAGGAAGACTTCAGAATGTATTCAAAAATTGAACCTTTACAACCAATGGTTCTCTCTAGGTTCTTCCTAGTCCATGCCTACAACCTAAATCCCCCTGGAAGGCCAGTATCAAGGCTACTTACAAGAGATACATAGCCATTGTGTCTTCTGTCCTCCCACTGGTGAAGTCCCCACCTGTGTTCCTTCTCCATCATCACCATCATCATCTCAGCATCCTTCAAGAGGGTGCTAGAAGGCCCATGAGATACCACCCTCACCCTGACTTCTCTCTGTTCTCTCACCACCCCTAACTTTGCTGACTAAAGCTTTCAGCATCCCCAATGTTGAACAAAACCTTGACTTGCTCAGAATTCATCAGTGACCCTCGTTGTCAAGGTCAATATCCTCCCAACCCTGTAATCACCTGTCCCTCACCATCTCCCTGGATGGCCTAACTGTAGGCACAGGGAATACTACCATCCACCAAAAGTAGATATCATCAAGCCTTTGCCCAGCTCTCACCAGCCACCCTCATCGTCCTATCACCTGGCTTTTCCCATTTGGGAAGAGCCTCTTCCTAGACCAGGAGGAACCTCCCATTCAAAAGGAACCTTGGATATCATGCACTTGTGCTATTCGTTTCTAAAACTGGAACAGAAACAGAAACCAGAGGCAGGAGAGAGAGCTTGGTGAGTGAGGTGTTTGCTGCACAGGTCTGAGGACTGAGTTCAAATCTCTGGCACCCACCTAAAAAGCCAGGCATGGTGGTATGCTCCTGTAATCCCAGTGCGAGGAGGCAGAGAGAGTTGTAGATCCCAGGGGTGGCTGGGCAGACAGCAGAACAGAAAGAGGGGGAGGGGAAGAGAGGGATGAGCCCCAAATTCGGTGACTAGACCCTGTCTCAAAAATAAGGTAGAACAGTGATTAAGGAAAACATCTGACGTCAACCTCTGGCCTCCAAGCACTTCTGCATTAGGCAAGGACACACACACACACACACACACACACACACACACACACACACGCACACACACACACACACATCACTCTGCCTACCTCAAAGGATTATCTGGAAGAATGAAGAAAATAACACACAGACTTTGATTGCTATGACTATATCACACACGCCCCACAAACTGGACAGACTTGGGCCAGATCTTCTGGCCTCCATGCTTTGCTCAATAGTGCACTCTGAGAGAAGAGGCAGGGAGAGGGCTCCCTGCCTCCACCTTGCTGTCTGCACACTCACACAGCCCCTCAGGACGAGGGCTGGAGCAGGACCTTGCAGCTGCAGCAATCCCTGAGCTCGGCTGTAGCCTCTATACTGTCACCCGGAGGGCCTCAGTGACAGCCAGGCTGTGGCCAAGCTCCGGAGGGGCAGAACCCATCCAGCTTGCATGCATCTGTCACCCACACTCACCCATTGCCTTGTCTCTCAATAATCTGGGAAATGGGGAGCTATAGAAGTATCTACACATAGCCCCAGAGCATCTCTACCTACTGTGGGTGTGTCTATGGGTTGGGAGTTGAGGGCCATTGTCCAAGAACTAAAAGTCAATATGAAAGTAGAAACTTCCAATAGGGGCCATTTGTCTATAGGTAGATTGAAAAGCTTCCCAGACTTGTTAGCAAATGAACATGTGTCTATGGCCACTTTCAGAGCAAGCCAGGGGTTTCAAATTTGTTAAGTATTCTAAATTGGGCGCTCCCAATGGACTTAAACACACAAAACTAAAAAGTGGAATGATTAAAGTCCAAAGAGAACGCGAAATGCTGTTTACACAGATAGCTGCGGGGTGTCGCAGTTAAGATCCACTGGACTTTCTTTTCTCCAGCCTGGACCTGGTACTGATAATCTGATTAAAATTAAAAAAAAAAAAAAAAAAAGAAAATTCTTTGTGAATCTGCTGGGAGACTCAGTGATGCCTCCTTAAGTGATGTGGCACCCTCTGGTGGCATCTTCCGGTAGACCACTGTTTGGTGACTATTTTAAAGGGAGTTGATTCAAAAGCACGTTTTAGACAAGAAAATTCCAAGGAAGAGTCCACAGTAAGACAGACAATGTAGCCACAGGAACGGGAATCGTGGGTTTGGATGATAGTGGTCAGAGGACGCAAGCTGACTACAGTTAATGTTTAGTATACTTGAGAGTGGACACTAAGGGTTCTGACCACAGATAGATACAATTTTAAGGTAATAGATACACCAGTCAGCTTGAGTTAGCCAGTTCCCTCCACAATGAACACATATTTCCAAGAATGCTATGACCTATATATACACATACAGATGCAATTTTTGTCCATTTAAAAATGTAAAGCTGGAGAGATGGCTAAGCAATTAAGAGCACCTGTTGCTCTTGAGAGACCCTGTTTTGTTTCCCAGCACCCACATAATGTTTCACAACCATCCATAACCCCAGTTCCATGGAATCCAGTACCCTCTTCTAGTCTCTGAAGGCATCCACCACGCATGTGGCCCACATCTATGCATGCAGACAAAGCACACCCTCATAAAATGAATAAATGTAATTCTTAAAAGTAAAGAGAAAGATCACATCCAGGATGGTATCAGCTATCCACTTACTAATTCCATGGCATATAAAGTGTTGGTATAAAGGTGGATGGCACAGTCCATGTTCTTACCACGATTCGATCTGATGCCACATCTTAGCTACACCTGCCATTGGTGTGTCCATGCTTCCTTAAATGACCATGGTGTGAAATCTGGAGAGAGTGGGTAAAGTGTCTCCCTTCCAAGCATGAGGACCTGAGCTTGGCCCTCAGAACTCATGTACATGTAAAAAAAGAAAATGAGCATGAAGGTCACTTAAAATCTGAGATCTGGGCCGGCAGAGACCGGCAGGCTGAGTCCTCCTATCCAACTACTTGACATGCCAGGAGTCATCTACCTCTGGAACAATTTCTGATATATAGCGACAGAAGACCACAGTGGTCCAACCCTCAAAACTGTATCCAAGGGCCTTTGAGCTTCAGAAGGTTCACCAGGTGGAAGGAGGGACTAAGCTCTGAGTGGGTTAGATTATCTTTTCATAACTAATTAATATTTAGTTTCTCTTTATTGCTATTTATAAGAATAATTCAGATTTAATACAAAGAATCAGACTATAAAGTCTTTTTAAAAGGACAATGAATCTACCTAGAATCCCACCACACATAGATAACCTAACCACTCTTGATATTTTATACATTTAGAGCCCACTTTTTTTCCCGTGGGTGTGGGTAGTTTTGCGATGTTAAAACTACACTGAACATGTATGTACCCTTCATCCTATGTTTCTTCCTTTAAACTGTAAAGATTTTTCTCTGTCACTAAAGAGTCTGGAAAACACTAAGAAAAATAACTGAGTAACAGTCCAGCAGATGGCATAGTAACTGACATGTGACTTATTCTAAAATTTAATACATTTCAAAATTAGCTCTAAAACTGTATGCAGATCTCTTACAGCAGTTGAATAGTTACATGATGTTTTATGAGTGGTGAGGTTGTTTGTATGAAACCGAGAAACACGGCTTTGCTTATATCTTTGCAAAAACAAACCAAACAAAATCTCAGTCTAGCATTGCCCTGGGAGATAAAAGAAACTGAGCCATAAAAGGGGCACGTGGCAATAAACTGGTCTCTGAGTTCAAGAAGAAAGTTCATCATATGTGTTTATGGAAGGGGATGGCTATATTTCCACATAAGAATGCTGTGAACATTCTTTAATGTATTCAATTTAATTGCGTCTTGAGCACAGGAATCTTAAAAGCGGTCACACCTTTGCCCCAGATTCGCATCCTTAAGTCCAGCACTGGGAAAATGTTCCAGGGCATGTGGCATGGTTGTCCCACAAATCCCAAAGGACAGCTGAAGACAGAAGCAACATGACCAGTTGTCTGGCTGTTCTAGAAAGTATACAGAGAGAGAAAGAGAGAGAGAGAGAGAGAGAGAGAGAGAGAGACAGACAGACAGACAGACAGACAGACAGACAGACAGACAGACATGCAAACTCTGGCTATTCCAGGAGCTGAAGCCAAGGCTATTTGGCAACATCTATGGAGAGCCTCACCAGCTTTGTCTGCCTGGGGACCCCTTTGCACACAAGTATTAGATGCTTCCAGGAAGATACCTTTAGTGCTGTGCAGGTAGAACAGGGTGGAGTTAGAAACAGATGCTGCCCAGCATGCTGTAAAGCCTCCCTTTAGGAACAGCCTTTGTGGACACTAAGAACCATGTGACTTGGGTTTTCCAGAAGATGCTCAGCTGAGGGAGGTGTGCAAACACTTCCTTTTGGTCATCTATCAATCTCATTTTGTTCTCTCCTTATCACAAAATTGAAAGCTGTAAGTTGAGCAAAGTAAGCCACAAACTGCCCTAGCAGCCCCAGGAACTCACTGAGTGATGGATAGTCGTGGGCTTAAAGCTTTTTATCTGACTCGCTCTCGGCTCTTCTATCAAGTCCTGTCTTGGTGACACTGTATGGAGACAGATTGGCAAGTATGCATCAGTGACTTTTTATTTCAAGACACATTCTGCCTGAAGTCCAATGGCTCAGGTGGGAATTCTAGCTCCTCTATCACGTGTTTAAAAGCCCAATGCTTCTTTATCTGAAAGTCTGTCGAGGCAGCTGTCCATTAAATCCAATGGTCCATCATCGGATGGGACCTCCTGAAATGGCTTTTCATTAAAGTCATGGGAGTATTTGAATCCATTTGAGAGCCAAGCTAAAGACTCTATGGAATTTATCTGCCCATCACACTGCCCAGAGGGCTCTGCCCCCTCTTTCCTATCTTCCTCCACAGAGACTCGTGTGAGCAGCATGCCTGGATCAGAGTTGGCAGGCAGAGAAATGGATGGAGACACAGCATGCCCTTCCTTCCAGGCCATAGAAAACATGACTGACAGTCCACTGGTGAGATTGGACACTATCACGGACTCCCAGATTTAATGCGAACAGTTCCCTCAGCTTTTAGATGATCACTCCGTGCTGACCAGGTCACTCTGCTGGTTTCTCCCTTGTTTATTTCACACTGGTTCTCAGCCAACTCCCTTAACTTGCTTCAAAGGGGAAACTCCTTAACATCACATCTTAGACAATCAGCCCTGCCTCGCATAGACATTAAACGGACATAGATGAGGTAAAAAAAAACCGAAGTTCAGAATGGAAGTGTAAAAGTTGGCATAATTAACATGATGTAAAAGACATAGAATTAAAAAAAAAAGTTGGCATTGTGAATGAAAACAGTGCCACCGCATCAGAACTTGGCATTGAACATAAGGCCCTTACCCTGTGGCAAAGACCACCTCTAGGACAGTTGGGTTTGGGGGGACTAAATGGGGTATGGCTTTCTCGTTTAGTTCCAAGATGGGACTATAGGATGAAATCAGCCTTCATGTGTTAGCTTTTGGGAAATGCTGGACTTTCTTACTCAGTTGGACTCTTACTGGACACACTATGCAGATGTATAAAGTGAGGCCCAAGCGTGTTGAGCAAGCACCTTGCCCAGACTCAGAGAGAGCTTGTGTTCACAGAAATGCCTCCCTTAAGTGTGGCCACCCGGACCTCTGCTCTCTGCTTCACCCAGCCCACCTCATTGAGAAAGGCATGGTAGAGAGGCTTTTGCCTGACATGTCCCTTTTAGAGTTGAGATGGTGGTGTTTGAAGATGTTTGACAGTCTGGCCAAAGTCTCTTCTTGGCCATGCCAGAGCTGAAGTTAGAATTCCTTCCTGTGCCCTTTCTGCCCTCTCTAATGCTACCTGGGCAGCAGATGGGCCTGCTGGGGCCTGGGCAATGAGTCTTCCTCTCCTCCTTTCTGTTCCCAGCAGGTCTCAGAGATCCTTTCTTGTTGGTATTTCTTTAAAATGCTAATCTAGGTCTTAGGGACTCATGGAGCCTTTTGCTCCCACAGAGCCCCTGCGTGGCTGTGGCCAGCTGTGCACCAGCATGTGGAGCCTCACAAGTCCCCAGGCTGGTAGCAGACATGCAGGGAGCTCTTTCCCATGTCATCTGGGACTCTGAGCACCTGCTGAGGCCAGGGACCCAGGAATCCAAGGATGTACCTCCACTAGGCTTTAAACACAGTGGGTGCAGCTGGCAGCTCGGCTCTGAGCCTCTCCCTGGAACTGGGTCGGGTGCAGCATCAGACCAATGGGGGAGCTTTGAAGCAGCTCTGTGAATGGGCCCTGTGGTGATGGGCAAATCAGGATCTTCTCTAGGTTAGGGAGGCTGGTAATGATGAGGGAGGACAAGGGGCAGGTGTCACGCTGTGCCTGGGTAGGAAAGTGGTGGGGAGGGGAGCAACATTCTAGAACAGAGGGATATAGAGGAAACAATGAGACAAAGAGAACTGGAGAGAGCCAAGAAACAAAGAGAAAAGGACACGGAACCCCAGAGTTGATCGCCTCCTCCTGGCGTTCTTTTCTCTAGCACAAATGGGTGTGGCTAGAATAGAAGTGGCCCCAAAGCTTCCAAAGAATGAAACTAGTATAAACAGTAAAATCACAGAATCCTGCTGGCACATTTCTGGCAAGTCTTCATCTATCTATCTATCTATCTATCTATCTATCTATCTATCTATCATCTATCTATCATCTATCTATCATCTATCTATTACCTATCAATCATCTATCAATCTACCTATCTATCTGTCATCTATCATCTATCTATCTATCAATCAATCTATCTATCATCTACCTATCTATCTATTAATCTCTCGTTTCCTTGCTCTCTCTTTCTCATTTTCATTCTCTCTTTCCTTTCTCGGGAAGAATGCATGCTTGAGATGCAGCGTGTGCCTGCTGAGCACATCCTGGGGTACACCTACAGCATCAACAGTCCAGTCACATAACACCTTGGTTGTACTGTCTATGGGTGAGGGGCAGGAGAACCCTGTGCTGTGTGTTAAGAGAGGAGACACAACAAGAATTCCCTTCATTGTGTTCTCATCACCACCAAGATGAGGGTTTGAAAGATTAAGAGCCAGCAGAAACAGCATCCAGAAGTCACATCCCAGGCAGGGGAGCCTACAAGCAGCCAGGCAGGCTTTGTACCAGCATCAGTGGTTTTAAGTGTGACATCTTTCATCAGAATCCCACCTGCCTAGACCTCCTTGCCAGGAAAGTGACCAGGACATTGGTCTCTCCAGATGAGTGGACAGTGCTTTACAACCAAGGGAAGAACGGGAGGCCAGTGTCACCACATGTCCTGTTCTGCTACTCCAGGTTCTCAGGTCTACAAAGGAAAAAGCATTCTTTATTCATAAGGAAGAGACTTATTAAATACCCACCACTGTTCCTCAGGCTTGGTAGTACTGACAGTTTCCCTGAACAGGGTTTTCTGTCCACAGCTGCTGTCCCCTGCCATAATGAGGATCCCCAAGTGAAGAGGCCTTGTGGAGTAAAATATGTGGTATCATAGCCCACATGTTTCTGCACACATCTGGATTCAGATGTCATCTCTGCTCCTCTCTCTAGCTATAGGGAGTAGATTAGGTTTCTTGCTTACTCAAATTTCAATATCCTCTTTTCTAGAACAGGGAGAATAAAATGGCCTCCTCGAGGAACTAGTGTGAGGAACAGAAAGGAATAACCCAGGTATGGCTCTCAGTATGGAGTCTGGTACATGGTAGGTGTTGGCCTTTCGCTGTCCTGACCACCGCTACTAAAGGCAGAAAAGTGGTTATATAGACCTGTTGCCATGATCTCCGTATCTCCACTCTCTGAAGCATGCAGAGAACTGGTACCCTCTACCCCCATGGATCACAGTCATGACTTCCTGCCTCAATTCAGGAGTGGCCTTCTTCACTTTCATGTATTTGCTGTTCAGTGTTTTTTCCCTCCTGTGACTACAGGTTGGCAAGATTCTTTTGTCCCCTTTTTCAGAATGTTTTCTCTCCTCTCTTCTCCCTGGGGCCATCCAGTTCTCTTGTGCACAGAGCATCGGTCTCAACAACAACGAAACTCCTACAGAATGAAAAGCAAAAGCAAAGGCTGGCTCCATGAGATGGAACCCATATCTGGCACTGTTATAGGACCTTGAACCTGCATCTAGATAGGTCATAGGCCTATTATTATCATCTTGCTAAATGGACATAGCATTAAAGTGGATCCTAATGACTTATTGCTATAATCCATAGATCAGTGCATCTCTCAGCCCCTGTCAGAGAAGCTTCTCCTTGCAGTAGATGGAAATTACCATGGAAATCTTCAACTGATCAATGTGCAGAAAATAAGAGACCATAGAGTACTTGGTCCTACACAGGTTGTACATATCACACCCAATCCTCCAAGGCTGAGGGATCTTCTTGGAAGAAGTGTCAGAGAGATCACACAAGCCAGAGGTAGTGGGTAATTGCAAGGAAACTGTTTTCCAGACAGAGTAAGGACATAGTAGCATGTATGAACTCACAGTGATTGTGACAGCCTGTGCAAGACCTGCCCAAGCTCGAGCCAGACAGAATCCCAGTGCAGAGCAGGGGAGGTATGTGGGAAGTTCCACCCTCACTGAGGACATATTGACATTTGATGGCAGCTGAAAAAGGGAGAGTCAGTTGTCTTTGGTGGTGTGATCTCCCTGGAAAGTCAAGCACACTCCATCCAGGGCACACCCTACTTCCAATAGTAGTAAAATCAACAAAGACTTGACTTGATAGGAAAAGAACAAGAAGACTCAGAGTTGGGTGGGTAGAAAGGTAGAGGGTAGAGCAAGTAGATATGGGAGGAGTCGGGGCGAGTCTGACCAAAATATATAAAACTCTCAAAGTACACACACACACACACACACACACACACACACACACACACACACACA
>CABHPR010146164.1:11111-23735 GCA_902168415.1 Peromyscus melanophrys
ACACACACACACACACACACACACACACACACACACACACACACACACACACACGTTACTTAAAGGAAATATGATAGAGAAACCAAGTTCATTGTGTGACTTCTGCTGGGGAGACAAGAACTAACAAGTATTCACCCCAGATATGGGAACCAACCATCTAAAGAAACAATTTCCCCCAATCACCCTTAGTAAGCCAGTGAGTTTATCAGGGTTTCTTATGAGAGTATGGATGAGGTGTTACTTGCAGGAGCAGAGATGACTCAAAGGCAGATGCTGTATCACTGAAATGCCCAGCCCAGCAGGAGTGATGACTCATAGACGCTTTATCCCTGGAGCTCCCTGCAGGATTTGTCAGAGAGCATCCTCTTCCCAGCAATTGCTACTGCATGAATAACCTTAGAAAGGAGCATCATGAGTCTTGTAAGTTTCAGGGGCTCAATGAGACTTGCAAGCTGTGTTTATTTCCTGAAACAATGGAATATTTTAATTAGAACTGAGAAGAAACAGCTACACAACAGACCTATTGTCTTTTTGCAGTTGTTATAGCATCAACAAACACAAGTATATCTTGGGCGTCTAATACGTACACAAAAATGTCTTAATTACCATGAATAAAAAGAGAGATGACACATACTCAATTCAAGATGAAAAACCCATGGGGAAATATTCACATCATGAGCCAATGCCTAGAGACAGAATGAAGGCAAACTTAGATGAGACTGCCATTAACTTGTGGCAAATCCTTAATATGATAGAGACCACAAAACTAACACATTTAAAATTATTTAGAGCCATAAAAGAATATAAAAGAAAAAACCAGGACAAATAGGAACTACAGACTTTTAAAATATGGCCACAGAGGAAGAGGATTAGCATATGAGATCCAGTTGGCCTTCAGTGATTGGGCAAATAGGAATAAGACTGAGAAACATACTCAGGGAATAGAGTCTAAGTGGTAAGGAGAGAACAAGAGTGGCGCATGCCACCGAGGGTTCCAGAAGACGACCACAGAGGAGGTGGAGCAATGTGCATGGAGATGGTAGCTGAGAACTGAAAACAAGACCCAGTCGATTCTAGGCACAAGTTCTAAGCCAAATGAGTGAAAATCTTACAGAGCTAGGCAAGATGGCAGACACCTGTCATCTCAGCACTAGAGAGGCTGAGGTAGGAGGATGGCAAGCTAAAGGCCAGCCTGGGCTACACAGTGAGGCTCTGTCAAAAAAATCATAATAAAAAAAATCACAATAAAAAAAAATCTTGTTGGGTATAATAGCGTATACCATTAATCCCAGCACCCAGGAGGCAGATTCCTGTGAGTTCCAGGCCAACCTGATCTATGTAGTGAGTTCCAGGCCAGCACAGCTGCATAGTAAAACCATGTTTCAAAAACAAAACAAACAAATCTAAAAAAATGACCATTAGACAGCCAACATGATGACAGCAGGTGAACCGAGAGGCAGTGGAATAACACTTCTCTTCAAAGGACTAAGCAAAACAACATCAACCTAGATATCTATGCTTAACGACATTGTGCTTTAAACACAGGTAAAGCATCTTTAAACAAAAATGAAGGGACTGTCACCCACAGAAGTGAAAGTATCCAAAGGACAAACTGCAGGAGGAAAGAGACGAAACTCAGAGGCGATGAAGAGGAAACAGTGTCCATGAGCAAAGATCATGATGAGCTAAGACCAGCTAACCATGGGCGATATGAAACAGCAACCATTTCTAAAGTAACAATGATTATCAAGAACAGATTTGTGTGATGTCAAACTGGAACCAACATAGTAAATAGCAAAACCGTGTTAAACAGAGAGCTAACTACATCAGGGTTTAAATTATGAATGGAGTTAATATTGTTAAGTCAGTCAACACACTAAGACTTTAGGGTTAACTTCTGAAACAATAGAAAAAAAAAAAAGAAATGTATGGCTCCCAAAGCTCTACAGCAAAGTAGAGGTAAGGACAAAGCTTAAAGTGGGGTAAAAAAAAATAAAACAAAATGCTACAATATCCCAAACTCCCCTGAGGTTAGAGTAAATGCAAACAGCTCCAACTCACCAGCCCAAAGAAAGAAGCATTTGACTTGTAATATGTCACTCAGCAATGGCCTGTTTCTAGAGATATAACTATAAATTAAGTGCCCAGAAAAGTTGAAGGCAGAGGCCTGGGGGGAAGATGTGCCCGATAAATTTCAACCCAAAGAAAGCAGTTTCAGAGTTCCCACATCAACCACAAAACTTTAGGAATATGTAGAAATGCTGAGTGTTATGGTGCATACTTACAATTCCAGCAATTAGGAAGCTGAGGCAGTGGGATTGGTGTGAGGTCAAAGCCAGTGTGGGCTATACAGTGAGCTCCAGGCTAGCCTGAGCTGCAGAGCAAGACCCTGTCAAAACAACAGCAAATCACAGAGGCCTGAAAAGATGACTCATCAGCTAAGAACACTGGCTGCTCTTGCAGAGAACCGGGTTTGATTCCCAGCACCCACCCTCACAGTTGCCGAGAGCTCCCTTTCTAAGGGGATCCTCTGACCTCTGAGGGCACCTGCAAGGACATGGTCCACATAAATTCACACACTCACACACATATAAATAAATAAAACCTAGAAAGAATCTGTAGTGCAGGGAAATGAACAGTGGATAGAGAGTTACATTATGGGAATGAGGCCCTGAGTTCACGTCTCCAGCACCAACATGAAAGAAAGGCATGGCTGCATGGTAAGCCCAGTGCTGGGAGAAAGGAGGTAGATCCCAGAGGCTACCGGCTGAGGTCTACCTGAATTAATGAACTTAAGATTCAGAGAAGAGACCCTGTCTCAAAAGATAAGGTGGAGAGCCGTAAAGTAAGACACACAACATTAATCTCTGACTTCCACACACACTCACACATACATAAAGCATACACACATGTATATACACCACACACACACCAACACACTTATACCACACACATACGCCCATGCATGTGTATATGTACACACACACACATAACCACACACACATATATATACCACACACACATACACATACATATATACACACATACCACTCATATACACATATACCATACACATATACCACATACACATGCATGTACATATACCACACACATATGCACATATACACATATACCACACACATACACATGCATGTACATGAATACACACATATACCATACACACATGAACACACACAAACACATTCATACACACACACATGTGCATACACACAAAAATTTTAGAGCAGACATACATGTAGTGATAAGTGAGAAAGGAAGAGTTGTGGTAGAAGAGAACAAATCCCCTGGACGAAGGCGTTAATAAAAGAAGGGGTCTGGCCGGGCAGTGGTGGCACACGCCTTTAATCATAGCACTCGGGAGGCAGAGGCAGGCGGATCTCTGTGAGTTCGAGGCCAGCCTGGTCTACAGAGTGAGATCCAGGGCCGGGTCTGGCCTCTAAATAGAAACGCTGTCTCGAAAAACAGAGAGAGAGAGAGAGAGAGAGAGAGAGAGAGAGAGAGAGAGAGAGAGAGAGAGAGAGAGAGACTAATGAATTCCAGTAGTTCAAAACCAGCTGAGGAGATGGCCGTGCTTCACTGCACATCATCTGTCTTGTGGGAGTTTTGGTGATGGTGGTGGCAGTGGTGGTGGTGGTGGTGGAGGCTTTGTTTGTAGTTTGTCTGGGGTTTAGTTTTTGTTTTTTGAGATAAAGATTAGAGATTTGTTCTGCAGCCCAGACTATTTTCAAATTTTACAATCCTCTTGGCTCAGTTTGCTATTCTTTTTGTCGTGTGTGTGTGTGTGTGTGTGTGTGTGTGTGTGTGTGTGTGTGTGTGTTATACACATGTACGTCCCTGTGGGGTACAGATTCCTACTCACTCACAGAGACCAGGAGAGAACCTGGGGTATCCTCTATTGCTCTTCGCCATATTCTCTGCAGACATGGGGGCTCAGTGATTCCAGAGCTTGCTGGTTTTTTCTGCTACTCCTGTCTCAAGCCCCATCCCTCACACTGGGGTTATAGATGTGTGCAGTTACACCCAGCTTTTACAGGAGACTGGGGATCCCAACTCAGGTCCTCACACATGTGCAGCCAACACTCTTATCCCCCGAGTCATCTCCCTAGCCCGTGTGGTTTTCATTAGGTGCAGTTTGGGGCATCTAGATTGCAGACATCACAATAACTCTCCCATATATATATATATATATATATATATATATATATATGGGAGAGTTATTTATATATATATATATCTGTCCCTCTGAATCTACGGAGGATGTGTTCCAAAGCCACCTAGAATACCAAGCTCCACAGATGCTCAATTCTCTTATATAAAATGACATAGTATTTGCATACGTCACACTCTATTTTAAATCTTCACCAGATTAACTTACAATGCTTAGTGCTATATAAACAGTCACAGGGTGTGGTATTATCTGAGGACTAATGACAGAAAAAATATCTGTACATGTTTGGTAAAGACAGCTTTTTTAAAAATATATTTTAATGCATAATCGGTTGAATCTGCAGACACAGAACCCAAACATATGGAAATGCTAACTGCTACTTCATGCTAACACTAAAATAAACTTTGCCATTCGGGTGCTCTGTGTTCCATGTGGGAGGCAGAAACCTACTTCCAATCAGTCTGCATTAAGAGTAAGGATAAAGATGGGGCTCCGAACAGAAAACCCCAATGACAGACTCTGTGAGCCAGGCTGTGGTTACATGCCCACTTTCCAGCTCCTTGCTGGATTTGGAAGGCTAGACCACTGGCCAACCATAGGTCAAATGCCCTCCCAGCATGGGCGTCACAACCCACAATCGACATCTGATCAGAGGGAGGAAGAGCCACTTTTACTAAAGAAAGACATTAATCAAATCCACAGGAGATTCTCTGATCTCATTTCCAAAGATCCCTAAGGTCCTGACAGAGCAGAACTGGTGGGACGTCACAGTTTTGTATTCCCCTTTCCAAAGATGCACTTCTCCGCATGTATCAAACTTAAAACTTCATTAGAGCAAGTCCTCACAATACATACCAAATGACGATGCTGAAGTCATTGCAGTATATGGCGACAAGTCACCGTTTTTATTCATAGTCGTTAAAATCTTTGGGACAAGAACTTGAGAGCCAAGAACCTTACATTTAACCGACATATACATATATGTACTTTTTATTTATTTATTTATTTTAGTTTTTCGAGACAGGGTTTCTCTGTGTAGTCTTGGTGCCTGTCCTGGATCTCGCTCTGTAGATCAGGCTGGCCTCGAACTCACAGAGATCTACCTGCCTCTGCCTCCCGAGTGCTGGGATTAAAGGCGTGCGCCACCACTGCCTGGCTCATATATGTAATTTTTTTAAAGATTTGTTTATATTTTTTTTTATGTACATGCATGCTCTATCAACTTTATACCAGAAGAGGGCATCAGATTCCACTATAGATGGTTGTGAGCCACAATGTAGTTGCTGGGAATTGAACTCAGGACCTCTGGAAGATCAGCCAGTTGTTCTTAACCACTGAGCCACTTCTCCAGCCCCATATATGTAATTTTTATCCTCTAACAATTTCATGTGTGCATTGAATTTTGGTCATTTTCATTCCCTATCTTCCTTACTCATTCCCTTCTCTCCCACTAAAATCTTTCTTCCCAATAAGACACCTACTTTGATATCCTTTTCCTTTTATCCCCTGAGTTCAATTATGGCTGCTTGCATGAGCTTGAGTGGGGAGTCATTTAAGGGAACATTGGCATCTTACCAGTAACTATACCACTGAAGAAGGGTGACACTCCCCCCCCCAACTCTATTAATGGCCCATAGTCCTTCAGTGAGGGGTGAAGCCCCACAGGCACCTCCCCCATCCATGACGAAATGGTAATGTGCCTAGTCTTATGCAGATCTTGTGAGTAACCACAGCTGCAGTGGGTGCTACAATGGCCATACATGTTCTGATCAGAAGGCATTGCTCTGCAGCACCCCTGGCCATCCTCTCTGGCTCTCACACGCTTTCTGCCTTGAAAGGCGTGATAGGAATGTTCTGTTGAGGTTGAGCATTCCACGGTCACTTAGTTCTCTGCACCTCAACCAGTTGTGAGTCTCTACATTAACCACCACCCGCTGAGTGAAGAAACTTCTCTGATGAAGGCTGAGATCAGCACTAGTCTATGGGTATAAACATAAATATTTAGAAGGCGGTTTGATAGCAGTCCATGTAGCAAAACAACAGCAGTAGGTTCTCTCCTACTAGAGTCTATGACCTCCCCAGCCATGAGCTCGTTACCAGCAAACCATGCATAAGCTCTCTCCTGTAGAGCAGACTGTAAATCCAATCAGAAAGCAGGTAGTTACCCCCACAAGAGTCATGCCACTTTTGTCCCACTGGGTATATCCTGCCAGGCTGGTTATTATTATAGTTTATGTGGTCCATAGCTAGGTCTGACCGTTGATGACTTTCCCCTACCAGCAGCTTGCATATAGTACCTTCTGGCATTATGAAAGTTTGCCAACAGGGAGAAAATTCCCAGCTCAGATCCATCTTGGTTTCTCAATGTCTTGCAACCCAAGTATGTGCTGTCTTCAGCAATACGGCCTCGTGATCTAGCCCTGATGGGCAACCCAGGACATTGTAATGTTTTAGGGACCTTTGGAGCCTTCTTACCCAACAGCTTGTAGGGAGGCACCCCACACCTGGTACTGGAAGTTTCATTTAATAACAAGCTTTTGGGAAGAGCATTATCCACCCATGCGAGATGCCTCTGTTCAAACCTTTTGAATTAATATTTTTAATTATCTTGCAAGGTAATGGCTTTTCATAGAGGAGGAATCATTATTTATTTACTTCAGTTTTTTCTGAGACAAGGTCTCTCAGTAAACACGGCACATGTAATTTTTTTGCAAGACTTTCTGGAGAGTAAGCCCCCAGGACCTACTTTTCTCTGCCCACCCCTGAGCACATGTCCACCTCTGAGGCTCATCTTCCACATGAATGATAGGGATCCACCGTCAGGTCCTCATGTTTGGACAATGATCACTTTTTCCACTCAACCATCTTCCTAGGACCAGGCATGTGTGTGTGTGTGTGTGTGTGTGTGTGTGTGTGTGTGTGTGTGTTTAGAAAGATTGAGGACAATTCACATTCAACCATCTTAAGTAGCTAGGCTATGCCAGCCCTTCAGAAAGCACACAACCCATAGTCTGCTTTTGGCTATGTGGGTCCTGCTCAGGACCAATTAAGAAATGGCACCTGGGTGTAGCTATGTGCCAAGTACTGTACTGGGCCCTGGGAATGCTTGCTAGAGTAATGTTTTGTCCTGGATCACTGGAAGCTCAAAACAGATTCATTCACTCACTGGATCAGCAGGAGAAACTGGGAGAGGTCAGCCTTGACCCAGACAAAGTGTAGCTTGGAGCCAGCTTGCTACGTCTGGGACTCATCTGCCCTGTATGCTGGTGGAACCCAGCTCTGCATTCCTGGCCCCAGATGAAAGAAACACAGATGTCATATGGGAGAGGATCTGCGTTCCCGGGAAGCCACACAACCTGCAGTATTGATGGGATTTGGTTTGTCTGGTTAGCCCACAGTGGGATACAAGGAAGAACTTGGAGGTGTTAACAAGACTGTTGCAATCAAATGTGATCACCCAGTTCCTCTTGCAGGCCCAGGAGCATTTCCTAGGGGAGTAATCAGCTCCAGGTGGAATGGTGTCCTTACAGCCTCATCCCCTCTTTAAGGGACATGTTCCTTGAGAGAGCTGCCAGGAGCTGGTGGGGAGCTTCTGGGCCAGATCATGAACCTTTGATGTCACAGTCTCAGCGCTGTGTTGAGGGGCTTGCTGAAGGCTGCCATAGGAAAGAGAACTGACCCACAGCACAGGCCAATAAGATCCATGTCCTCTATCCTGGGGGCCCTCCGGGCTTCAGTGACAGCCCAGAGCAGGAACAGAGGGAGCCAGGACTCCTAAAGCCTTGGGTGACAATTCCTAATGGAATGTGCAGATAGGATGCCTAGTTTGGGAAACATATTCCTTCCTGTCCTCATCATAGGCTATAAGAATATTGTTGATAATGAGTGGTTTCCTGGCACACAGCTCCTAACCCACCTTCTCCAAAGCCTGTGAAGCCCTTTCATATGCTAATGAATGAATACTGGGGGCTCCTGGAAAGCCTTAGTGACTGGCTGGTTGCCAAGGGAACCAACCATGTGGTTGGAAGATGGGTACTTTCAACACTACTCCCTGAACTCCAGGAAGGAGCAGGCTGAGGCTCCTGAGGATACACAATGGATCTCCACTGCCTGGGGATTTAACCATTTGTGCCTATCAAATGAGGTCTCCTGGTTCACAGAGTTTCCACATTGCTGAACACTTGGAGGTGACTGGCAGGTGATAGGTCTGTTGTAGGGGACTCTGGAGTTCCACACCACATGTCTCCTTGTCCCAAATTCTCCACACCTTGCCTTTCTAGTAGGTGCATCTCTTCCATCTGGTGGTTTTTGTTTTGTTTTGTTTTGTTTTTAAACAGCAAGTTCCTTTATAGTAAGTGGGAAAATACAAAGTACACCCCTGAATTCTGTGAGGTGTCTAGCAAAGTATTGAACCCACAGGGGGCTTTGAGGGAACCTCCAAATCTGTTGCCATTATGCCAGGGACAGAGATCATAACATTGCTCAAGCAACTGGTGTCTGAAGCAGGGCTATTCTTGAGGACAGGACTGAGCTTGTAGCTCCTGGGAGCTAACTCTAGCTACCAACGATGTCAGAACTGAATTGAGCTACAACACCCTCAGTTGGAGACAGAGATCTGGTCTGGTATAAGAGCAAAAAAAAATCAATACACACTTTGGTGACTAGAGGTGAAATATTTGGTGTCAAGTGGGGATGAAGAAATAAAAGCAGTTGATTTGTCCTATTACTGAGTTACCGTTGACGTCTCTGTAGACCATGTCATTGAGCCTCAATATATCCGTCACTGAGAGGAAAAGCCAGCTGCCCACCAACAAATCTTATCAGGAACTTTCCTCCTGAGAGGAGACTTGATTTAGCCTGGCTGGCTTGAATGTAATTTCTCATCCTGATCCTGGGGAGGGGAAGACTTACACTCCCAGGAAATATGACATTTCAGGATAACTCAGCTGCTGATTTTGGCACAAACAAATGCACACCCCTTTCTCCTACCCTTAAAGCTACACCTGAATATACTAGACAAGCTGTGGGAAACTGGCTGAGATGAGGCCCATGAGACACAATAGGGACATTTGTCCTGAAACAAACTGGCCCTTCAGCTTCCAGAAGACATCCTGTAACTTTCCTTTGCAGGAGAGCATTGGCATGCCAGGTGCCCCAATCTCAGGTCACGTGTATAAACTGTTGGGAGAAATACAAGTCACCAACAAGCTGTTCCACTATGGAAGCATGCGTCCATGTCTGCTCACATCCCCACAGAGGCTTTTGGGAAGGCTTTTCCTCTCTTCTGGAAATCTCACCAGCAACAGGCTTATGTCCTGGACATGGATTTTGCTATTTCTATTCCTATTTCTAAATTAAACATTGTTTTCTCTTCTCAGCTTGTTCTCAACTTGGAGTGCCTTCCTCTGAAGGCAGTCGGGGATAGAGTCTGTGGCTGTACCTCTGGGACCATGTTTTTAAATAGCCTGCAATCTAATTATTTTTATGATCAAATTTTTATTGGACTGTGGAGTCACCTCTGGGATTATGGAACAACTTGACTCTAGTTTCAGGTCTGAGGGCCTGGCTCTGAGATCATCAAACACAGGAAAATGCCATGCGTGCGTGCGTGTGTTGGAGATATTCATGCAGAGTTATTATTAAGTCATAACCATGTTTAAAGATGTGTTCTATAAAAATCCACCTCTGGGCCCCACGTGGGGTACTGGAGCTAGCATGGTAATGGACGGGTATTTGAGGAGGGCCTGGAGCAACCGCAAGCCACACCGTGCCCTAATCATACACTCATCCAGATATTTTAGAAAAATGATCATAAAAACCTCCTGGAAATAGAACGATCACAAGGCCTGTGGCAGACTGGCTGCTGTCAAGGCAGCCAGCTTTTCCAAGAATGCTATGAGGAAGAAGACTCTGGAAGAATTGTGCTTTCTTGGAAAATGGCCTTGTCAAGTCAGGTAGATTCTGTCAAGTATAAAACAAACAAAAATAATATGTCCCCCCTGAGCCAATAATGGGCCATATCCACAATGATGCTCCCATTATGAAATACTGCCCAGTGACCTCATAGTTATATCTGCAACAACTAAATTGCCTAGCAACAGCTCTCTCGGTTAAGCATCACGAATTATATTAGTTTCTCATTAACTCCTTACCCCTGAGTGGTGTTTTAAGGTCTTCCAAAAGGCTCTTCTAACAGGGCCCAGAGACTCCTGAACTGGAACTGACATGAATGTCCCCTCCCTGGGGACTAGCTTTCACGGTACCAGAAGGCCATCCAAGTTTCCAAAGGAGGGAGGCAACTAAGAGTCCTACCCAGCTATGACCTCTATGAACCTTACCTATGACCAGCACGGCAGGATAACTCTGGAGGGCATAGCAGTGGCACACACACCTTGGCTGTAACCAACAGCTCTCTGATTGGACTTAAGACCCACTCAACAAGAGAAAAACCATGCCTGGTACTGGAAACCTAGCTAACTACTCAGTGCTAGTTAAATCGTGGTTACTGGAGGGGAATCTACAACCACTAATTTACGAAACCAGCATAATCCCTAACAACAATCTATAACCATTTGCCCTTATACCACAGATGAATGTGGTCTGCACCCCTCATCAGGGAAACTTCTCTTTGCAACAGATAGAGACCAGGACAGAAAATCACAACAAATCAAATACAAAGTTGTGAAGCCCAGTCCCAATGGATACAGCTACAAAACACTTCCACACCTAAGGCTCAGGAAACACTGTGGAAGAGAGGACGGAAAGATTGTAAGCGCCAGAGGGAAACTCAGAGAAAACTCCCTAGTTTGCTGTGAAATTGGGTGTCCTAGTAACATCAGAAGCTGCATTCATGACATCTTACCAACCTGACAGCCCATATGTGAGCCAAACAAGGAACCCAAAGGGACATGCCAAACTGGATGGGGAAAAGCCCACAAGGCCTCCACTCTACAGGAAGAACTGTGGGCAACCGAGGAAAGCTGGGAGTGGAACCGGTGGTCCTTCCCAGCAAAGAGCACATGGCTATCCAGTGCCAAATAGTCAGCCTTGAGACCATACACACAAGTAACATAGCACACACCAAGCAGGTTACATTTAAGAATGTACGTGTGTATATATATATGCATGCGATAACAATTGGTAAGAAAAGAGGCCATGAATTTGAGAGAGAGTTCAGGAGGATGATATGCGGGAGGGTTTGGAGGGAGGAAATGTAATTGGATTGTGTACTCAAAAACAAATTTAAAGGAGGCTATTCTACCCATTTTTTCCAGAAATTCTATATATGTGATTATGCAATGAGAGTGGAGCTCCTCACACTTCTGCCTTCATATACCTTCTCCTCCTCCAGATTGCTCTTCCATGACTGTTTGCCTTAACTCTTTGCACATCCTCCAGTGTTTCTTTCTGCAAATGTACACACTCATTGTGTCCCCTTTTTTCACACCGGTCACGTTCTGCTGACACTATTTTGCTCTTGGCTGTTTTTCACTGTATAACTCTTACTATGGACAGTCCTACTGAAGACTTTTGAAGATTTATATACAGGATCTCTTTCTCTCTCTTTCTCCTTCCCCCTCTCTCTCTCTCCCTCCCTTCCTCTTTCTCGTACACACAGTTACATTGTATTCCATGGTATAGCACTATCACATTTTAACAGCTTCCCCTATATAAACACCTGGGGTCTTTCCAAATCTTCTATTGCTACAATGTCATTGGCATTTTGCACAGGTAGAGGCAAATGAATAAATTTACAGAAGTGTAGCCATTAAGCCAAAGCTCCTGAGTCTATGACCCTGGTCAACACCACTGACTACTCTCCTTTGAGATGGTCCCCGTACTGGTTAGTTATGTTTGCTGTTTTTGTTTTTGTGTTTGTGTTTGTTTGTTTGCTTGTTTGCTTGTCAGCAAGACAAAAGCTAGAGTCACATGGGAAAAGGGAATCCCAACTTAGGGATTGCCTCTATCAGATTGCCTGTAGGCAAGTCTGTGGAACATTTTCTTTGTTGATGACTGTTGAGGGAGGCCGCAGATCACTAAGAGTGGCATCATGGCCTGGGGCAAGTAGCCCTGAGATAGATAAAAAAGTAGGTTTAGCAAGCAAGTAAGCAGCACTCCTCTATCGTCTGCTTCAGTTCCTGTCTGAGTGCCTGCCCTGGCTTCCTTTCGTAATGAACTATGATTGGCTTTTGTAAGCCAGATATTTTGTAAACCCTTTATTTCCCAAGTTGCTTTCAGACTTGGTGTTCATCCAAGACAGATAGGCAAGCTAATACTCTTGGCACTCCATCAGGCACTGTCTAAGAAAGCAATCTAAAGAGTTTTCACTGTTGTGGCCTCAAACTTCCCTTCATGCCAACAAATGCTTTTGTCTTCAGCATTTTAAACGTGTGTGTGTGTGTGTGTGTGTGTGTGTGTGTGTGTGTGTGTGTGTG
>CABHPR010146164.1:31828-65568 GCA_902168415.1 Peromyscus melanophrys
ATATATATATATATATATATATATATATATATATATATATATATATAACTAAATTCTTTAAAAAGATTAATTTGTGTGTTTATTTTATGTGTATGTTCCTGAATGGGTAGTCATACATCACATACATGCAATGCCTATGGAGGCCAGAAGAGGGCATCAGATCCCCTGGAACTAGAGTCACAGGTGATTGTGATCCATCTTGTGGGTTCTGGCAACCCAACCCAGGTCCTCTACAAGTGCTCCTAACTGTTGAGCCATCTCTCCAGCCCCCAGGGAAGACCTTTCCGGCTAGGGTCACTGCCTTTCCCCAGAGGCCTCCTGTAGCACACTTCCCTCGTTCTCTGAAAGGGCTGGATAGCAACCAGCATCACTGTCAACACAGTTCTGGAAGCACAAGCCAACGCAATTAGACAAGGAAAAATGAGAGGTAAGTGTATTAAAAGAGAGGAAGCAAATTTAG
Source organism: Peromyscus melanophrys (assembly GCA_902168415.1). Lineage (NCBI taxonomy): Eukaryota > Metazoa > Chordata > Mammalia > Rodentia > Cricetidae > Peromyscus > Peromyscus melanophrys. The sequence goes on from CABHPR010146164.1 coordinate 32,289, forward strand.
TCTGATTTGCAAATGATTTGATTATATGACCAAAAACCTTAGGAGCAAAAGAAAAATTCATTTGAATAGCTTCTTATACGAACACAGAGGATTAAGAGAACATCCTGGGAGGTGGGGAAAAAGTCATTTGTAGTAAGAATAAAAAGGATTTCAAAAAACATCTAAGAATAAATTTACAAGTACAGAGGAAGATCTCTCTAAAAAGAAAACAATGTTAAGCCTCTGCTTAGAAATTTGAATAATGTTTAAATAAGTTAAAAGATACATACTCCCAGATACAAAGTCTCAGTGTTGTAGAAATTTTAAGTTCTCAGTCAAAGAAATTCTGACCAAAGTATCAGTACAATTTCTTTTGACTGTACAAATTTATTCTGTAGTTTATCGGGGGGAAAACCAGATATATGAAAATAGCTTGGAAAATTATGGAGAAAAAGAAGAGCGAGATCCTTCCCAATTTTCTAATGTATTTGTCCTAAACCTATAATGATTAAAGCAGTTTGGTGCATGATAGACCAACAGTCATGGAGCAGAACAGAACTCAGAGGAAAGCCCAGATACATATTGAAATTTATCTGCTAAAGGTGTTTCTCAAGCCAGTAACTTTTTAAAGGTCATGCAATAAGTGCAACTGGAATAGTGAGTGGTAAGAGGGGCTACGTTGAAAACGCACTTTACACGTCACATCAAAATACATCCCAGATGGACTAAAATTTTTAAACGCAAACCATATTTTTTAAGTTCTTGGGGCTGGAAAATCGCTAGGTAATTAAGACTGGTTCCAGCTCTTGCAGAAGACCTAAATTTGGTTCCCAGTACCTAAGTCTGGTGGCTTAGAGCCACCTATCACTCTGGCTCCAAGGGATCTGACGCCTTCTTCTGGCCTTGATGGGTACCCACACACATGTAGCATGTACAGGCACGCACGCGCGCGCGCGCACACACACACACACGCACACACGCACACACGCACACACGCACACACGAATAAACTATCTAGAGGGAGGGGCTGGGGATGCAGCTCAGTGCTAGAGTTCTTGCCTAGTGTGCTCAAAGCTCTGGGTTTGTCAATAGTTAGCACCATGAAAAAAAAAAAAAAGTCCCACATAATGCTTTTTCAAAATAATCTTCAGATAGTGGTTCTCTCAAAATATAACATAAAAAACACAAATCACTGAAATATTTATCATGTTTTAAAAAGTTAGCTGACAGGTAAAAGTAATAATATAGGAAGTGTCTAAAACAAATACTAAATATATCTAGAATATAAGTTCAGTGGAACTGGAGAGAAGGCTCAGTGGGTTAGAGTAGTTAGCATGGCTTACTGCTCTTGCAGAAGACCCTAGTTCAGTCGCCAGCACCCACAGATAGACATTTTCTTGACTTTTCTTTTTTATAGCATTTATGTTTCTGGGCATGATAAACTACCTAGCTGCTCACAACTGCCTGTAACTCCAGTTTTAGGGGATCTGATGCTCTCTTCTGGCTTCTGTGGGCATTCTCATGGCGTACATAAACCCATGCAAGGACACATACATACACATAAAAATAAGAAATATACAGAATATAAATTCAAATAAGCTATGTTTTAATTACTAAATAAAAGGGCCTAAAATGTGTAAGACTCAAGTGCAGTAGGTTGAATGAAGATTCTGAAACAAGACAGTTCTCATCCCTACATCAGAGATCAAGCTCACACGGCTGTTCCCTGGGCACCATGGAGGAGAGGTGATGGGAAGTCCCAATGAGCCAGGAGTGGCAGTGGTGTTTATTATCTCTGCTCACAGGCCCTTAGCTAGGATGTAGACACGTGGCCACACCCCCTCTAATACAGTCCCCAACTGGCAGCCTCTCCCAGGATGATTCCATGCAACATAAAAGAGAGTACACGTTTCCAGTGAATAGTGAGCCATCTTGGCTGTGTTGAGAATTTTTGTCCCAGATGGAAAAGCTGAGGACAAATATTACAGTCTAAGGTGTCTGGCCCATCACACAGCTTTGTTTCATTGTGTATAGAAAGCTTTTGTTTGTTTCTTTGTTTATTTATTTATCTATTATTGCTTTGGTTGGTTAAAGTAGCATCCAGAACCATCTGATCACGGTGACTAATATATCTTAAGAGAGCTGAATGATCATAACTAGCAAATGTAAAGAGGTTGGCTTGCAGTGTCTGGCTAGTTGATGGTCTTCAATAAATCATAAGCCTTACTATTATTGTCACCATCCACTTCCGGGCTTCCTCTCCTCCCATGAAAGCATTTCACACTGCAAAGGTTAGCGGGCTCCTCCCTGCCTGTCAGCTATCTGTTTTGGGTTAATAATTAACAGATGTGCCTGGAGCTCAGAGCCAGGGGAGGGCAGGGATTTGGTGGCTCTCCACCCCAGGAGAGGCATCCCATGGACGCCTGCCACCTGGTGCCACAGAAAGAACCCCACCTCTAAAGTTCACAGCAGAGGCCTAGTCTGGTTGTCTGGTTCTCATATTTGTTAGCCACAAATAATAGCTTAGTGCTGTGGGATAATGCTTTTGTACACTGGTTTAATAAAACACTGATTGGCCAGTAGCCAGGCAGGAAGTATAGGCAGGGCAAGCAGACTAAAGGAATGCTGGGAAGAGGAAGAGCAGACTTGGGAGTCGCTGGCCAGACACAGAGGAAGCAAGATGACAAGGCAGAATTGAGAAAAGGTACCAACCCACGTGGCTAAACATAGATAAGAATTATGGGTTGATTTAAGTGTAAGAGCTAGTCAGTAATAAACCTGAGCTAATGGCCAAGCAGTTATAATTAATATAAGCTTCTGAATGATTATTTTATAAGCAGACCATGGGTCTGTGGAGGTCTGGTGGGACCAGAGAAGCCTTCCTACTACAGCTTAGACCAAGCTATTTCCCTTTGCTGAGCCTTATTGGTCCCTCGTTTTAAAATTTGAGGACTGGGGACTGGAAAGATGACTTTGTGGTTAAGACTTGAGTTCAGACCCTAGCACTCATACAACTACCTAGAACTCCAGCACCAGGGAATCAAACACCCTCTTCTGGTCTCTACCAGCACCTGCACTTCCATGGGCATACACCCACAAAAAGACACACAAACTGTATTAGTTAGGGTTCTATTGCTGTGAAGAGACACCATGACCACCACAACTCTTATAAAGGAAAATGTGGCCGGGCGTTGGTGGCGCATGCCTTTAATCCCAGCACTCGGGAGGTGGAGGCAGGCGGATCTCTGTGAGTTCGAGGCCAGCCTGGGCTACCAAGTGAGCTCCAGGAAAGGCGCAAAGCTACACAGAGAAACCCTGTCTCGAAAAACCAAAAAAAAATAAAAATAAAAAATAAAAAAAAATAAAATAAAGGAAAATGTTTAATTGGGACTGGCTTACAGTTTCAGAGGTTTAGTCTGTTTTTTGTCAAGGTAGGAAGCATGGCAACAAGCAGGCAGACATGGTGCTGGAGAGGTAGCTGAGAGTTCTATATCTGGATCCACAGCCAGCAAGGAAGACACAGTGAGCCACTAGGCCTGGCTCGAGCTTCTGAAACCTCGAAGCCCACCCCCTAGTGACATGCTTTCTCCAACACGGCCACACCTACTCCAACAAGGCCACACCTCCTAATAGACCCACTCCCTATGGGCCTACGAGAGCCATTTTTATTCAAACCACCACACAAACATACACATTATTAAAAATCAAAAAGTTAGCCTTTTTTTTTGGTAAATGAAGGGACTAGATAGGATCTACTTTTCACTCAGCAAATACATCCTGGAGATCCACTGCACATGCCTCCCTAGCTGAGGTGATAAAGTAAGTTAGACCAACTCCTTCTTTTTGCAGCTTAGTTGAGAGCTTTAGTGGTCTAGGAGCTTATACTAAAAGCTTACATAACAGTAAATTTTCTGCTTCTATTGCAATATACCTGGGATGGGTGCTTTATTTAAAAAGAAAAAAAGCTAATTTAGTTTACAGTTCTGAGGGTTCAAGGGCATAGCACCATGAAACCCTCACAGTGGATGTCATCTCAATGGCAGTGGCCCACTGGAGAATGAATATCACTGAAGGACAGGAAATGGGGGGCGGGGCATCAGCGAGTTCCCTCTAGGCCTTACTTCTTATTTTGTGTCTTGTTTGTTTTGTTGTTGTTGTTTTAGTTTTTTAATTTTTCAAGACAAGGTTTTCTCTGTGTAACAGCCTGGATGTCCTGGAACTCACTCTGTTGACCAGGCTGGCCATCTCAAACTCACAAAGATCCACCTTCCTCTGCCTCCCACGTGCTGGGATTAAAGGCATGTGCCGTAACTGCCCAGCTTTAGGCCTTACTTCTTAAAGGGCCCACCACCTCTCAACAAACTGACATCAAGGACTGTGCTCCCAACATATGAACTTTTTTTTTTTTTTAGTTTTTTGAGACGGCATGGTTTCTCTGTGTAGTTTTGGTGCCTGTCCTGAATCTCGCTCTGTAGACCAGGCTGGCCTCGAACCCACAGAGATCCACCTGGCTCTACCTCCCAAGTGCTAGGATTTAAGGTGTGTGCCACCACCAAACTCTTACAAGACCAATGACATCTAAACTATTGCAGCATGCTTCACCTACCCTGGGGTCCTGGTGCCTGACTCCCAGAAGCCCTTAAGGCCACACAGATGTTCAATACTGCAGCAATGGGTATGGATACAAAGTCTCTTAGGAGGAGAGTAGCAACAAGGCTGAAGGAGAGATCTAGGTTCAAGGGAATAAAGTAATGGGCCACACAGGATGAAAACAACCTAGTGTGTATCCAAAGTATTTCTTGTCTTTACTCTGGTGGTCTGGCTAGCTTGTGACCAAATCAGATATCCTAGGCTCACACCAAGCACAATGGACCTTATGCATAAATTCTGTGCCAGCCAGCCTGTGAACCTGAGCAAGTGTCTCTTGTGGTGATACTTTATTTGTGATGAAATGTGATATTTTATTTGTATGTTAATAAATAAAATTGCCTGGAGATCAGAGGTCAAATAGCCATTAAGCAGAAGTCCGGCGGTGGTAGCACACGCCTTTAATCCGATCACATGGCAGGCAGAGTCTCTGTGTGGTCAAGGACACAGCCAAGCATGGTGACACGGGCCTTTAATCCCAGACCAACCATAGAGACCTGGAGGTCTGTATAGACAGGCAGTGACGAGGAAGGCATGTGGTTGGGTTTACAGCCAATGAGAAGGCAGGACAGAAAGGCAATAAAAAGACAAGTCAGACAGGAAGAAGCTCTCTCTGGGGAAGCTACTGCTGATGGTAAGCTAAGCTAGTCGTGGCTATTGCTGTGATCTCTTTGGCTATTTCCTCTGTATTTGGCTCTGTGTTTCTTATTTAATAAGACTGTTTAGAAATTCATCTACAGTCTCTCCCTTTGGTTAGGAGGGAACAATGAACAACTTCTTTCCCCCAGATTAGGGTTCCTTTGATGTGTGGATAAAGCAGAGACTGAGGACTAAGTGAGTTGGGAGAGAGGACCCAGTTGCATACTGGGGAAATGCAAATCAAATCCACAAGACCACCTCAGTTCCCAGAGGTGGGATGGGTAGGCAACAAGATGGATGAGGGGGCATCACAAGGATGGGGAGAAACTGAAACCCTCAGTGGCATTCTGATGGAATGGTGGGTGCAACTGCTGTGAAAAATGGTTTCCCAAAGTTTTGAGGGTTTTTTTTTTAATTAAACACAGAATTACTCTATGACTAGCAATTCCAGTCCTAGGTACATATCCCAAAGAAATGAAAACACAGATTTTTCACCCACAGAGATGTAAGCACAAATACAGACTGCAATATTATTCCCCAAACAGGAGGCAATCACAATGTAAATGAACCAACGAACAGATTAAAATCTTTGACATATCATGCAATGGAATGTGATTCTTCTGCCATACAAGAGAATGGAATACTAATGAAGGGGTGAACCTCAAAAACGTTATGCTAAGTGAAAAAAAAAAAACACAGAGGGCCCATATTGTATACTTTCATTTCTATAAAAGAGTAGGAACGGAAAAGGAGGGGAGGGAATGGAAGGGAGGTGGAGAGATAGCTCCATGGTTAAAAGCACTTGCTGCTCTTTCAGGCAACCTAGATTTGGTTCCCAGCATGGTGGTTCACAACTCAGGACTCCAATTCCAGAGTATCTGGTGCCTCTTCTGGCCTCCACAGGCACAGATGTGGTACACATACACATATGCAGGCAAAAACACAGATACACAAAAACTAAAAATAATTTCTCAAAGGCTAGAAAGGGGCCAAGCTGTATGGGCAGAAAGCAAGTTTCAGTTTAATCTAAGAGGAATCTCATCCTAGAAACACATCTGATGGGAACCTGGTCCTCTTATCAAGTCCTTACCACACCTGCCGGGTAGGGGTGGGAAGCCCGAGATGCCTGCTTAAAGGATTCCTTACAGCAGTGGTTCTTGAGCACAGCACATAATCACCTACTAATTTACCTTTTGCACCTCCGGCCTCCTTTTCACAACATGAACTTGCTTCTGGCCAGGTGTTGCTGGACCCTGGCACAGGTGATGTGTTTAATGCAGACATCTCCCCTGCTGCCCACCTGCCTGGGGAAACACTTCGGAACACATTGCCAAGTTATACACAAAGCCCCAGATGAAACCAGCTTTCTGATCCTCTCACTCCCTTCCTCGTGCCTTAGAAAGTGGCCCAGAACCAGATAATAATAATAAATAAGACTAGACCCCATGTCACAGCCCAAGTAAGGAGGCAGATGGTAATCCTTTCATGGAATCCTGTTTTTCAAACTGACAGTTATCCTCCGTGAGGCTCTCAAGGGGGCCAGACTGAAGCGAGGAAAGTGGGGGGTAAACAGAGACTTGAGAAGGTTTGAAGACAGATGCTCGACAGGGAAGCAGGCTTTTCCTGCTAGGCAGGCAGGTGCTTTGGGTGGGAGAGGCAAGCAGAATGCAGCACCAAGCACTAACTCACCCATGACAGCAGATGAAGGTTCGAGCCTTCACTGGGGAGGGGAGATTCCCTGAGTCAAGTTGAAAAAAAAAGTTAGAGCTGCTGATGCTGGCAACCGGCTATCCAATCAAAAGTCTTTTATTTTACAGCTGGATGGGGGTAAGGGCCTATAGAATGTAGGACACACTCAAGGCACAAGTGGTCCACTGGTGAATGGGTATGGTGACCAGCCAGTAGCTAATGAGTCACATGAGGAGAGGGTGCTCACCACTCAGTTCATTCCCAACCTTTCTGATGGTCTCAGGAAGCATCATTTGGAAAATCCTTTCTCAGCAGTGGACCTTCTCGTGTCCACAGCAGCCAAAACTACCTTGCTCTGGCTGTACTGCTCCAGCTTTCTTTGGGGATTGTGGGTGTCAGGGCCACTCTCCATCTATGGCTCAACTATTTGGACCTTCTTTTATGGTATGGTGTGGTAATATATTGTGTACCCCAATAAAGCTTGCCTGAGGATCAAAGGACAGAGTCAGACACTAAATTAGACATAGAGGTCAGGCGCTGGTGGCACACACCTTTAATCCTATCACTTGAGAGGCAGAGATCCATCTGGATCTCTGTTAGTTCAAGGGCACACCGGACTACATGAGAAAAACAGAATCAGGCAGTGGTGACACGTGCCTTTAATCCCAGAAAGTAATATGGCAGGGCAAAGAAAGGTATATAAGGCATGAGGAAACAGGAACTCACTCTCTGAGGATTTCATAGAGGTAAGAGTTAGTGGCTGTTCTGCTTCTCTGATCTTTCAGCTTTCACCCTGATATCGGGCTCTGGGTTTTTTATTATAAGACCTTTTAAGATTCTTGTTACAGTATGCATTTTAAGTTTTCCTTAAATATGTTAGGGCAGGCCAGGCGGTGGTGGTACATGCCTTTAATCCCAGCACTCAGGATGCAGAGCCAGGCGATCTCTGTGAGTTCGAGACTAGCCTGATCTACAGAGCAAGATCCAGGACAGGCTCCAAAGATACACAGAGAAAAAAAACCCTGTCTCAAAAAACCAAAAAAGAAAAAAAAATGTTAGGACTGTGTCCAAACAAGTGAGTTATTTACAGATAAAATGGTGTATAGATAATTAAATAAGTCACAGATGTATCAAAATATACAAGGATTGAGATGGGGAACTAATTGTAGATCATATCTATGATAGCTATGAGTCATCATCCCATGTCTGATTCTGTCTTTCTCTCTCTCTCTCTCTGTGTCTCTGTGTGTCTCTCTCACTTTCTCTGTACTCTGTCTCTTTCTCTCTGTGTACTCTGTTCTCTCTCTCTCTCTCTCACACACACACACACACACACACACACACAACCCCTGCCTAACACTTATCCAGTCTCAGCGAGGGAACAGGCAGTGATGAGATGCTTACCGTCTTTCTAGATCTTCACGCCCTATGCCTGCCCTGACCCTGCACTGCTGCCCTGACCCTGCACTGTGTTGCACATCAGAATCTGACCATCCTTTCCTTGCATATCTAGGGTTGAGCACCCCAAGTAGTTAGTGCCAAGTAACGACTTCAAATCCTTGACTGAAGGCCCACTCCACAAGATGGAACCCATACCCTACACTGCTTGGGTGACAAAGAACCTCAGACTAAATAGCCCAGGAACCTGTGGGAAAACCAAATCCTACTATTCTACAAAGAAAAAAAAACCCGTAACAATAATAAAATGACTCCTAATGACATTTTGCTATACTCGTAGATCAGTACCTTGCTCAGCCATCATCAGAGAAGCTTCCTCCTGCAGCAGATGGGAACAAATAGAGACCCACAGCCAGACAATATGCAGAGATTGAGAGATGGATGTCTCCAACAAACCCTTCCCATCAGGGCTCAGGGAATCCTGTGGAGGAGAAAGCAGAAAGAGTGTAAGGGAGATGGAGGACACCAAGAAAACAAGGCCCTCTAAATCAACATGATTGATGCTATGAACTCACAGAGACTAAGGCAGCATGCACAGGGCCTGCACAGGTCAGTACCAGATGGGGCCCTAGAGCTGAGAGAAGTGGACACATGCCCTCATCCCTAACCCAGAAGCTATTTCCAATTGATAACCACTTGCAACTGAAAATTTAGTTTCTTTCAAAGGAGTCTTGCTGGGGAAGCAAACTATTCTTAAGGATGGGTCCAGTGCCAGCAGAAAACAAACTCAACAGCATCTTTGGTGGTTCCTTATCCATTATATTTTGTCAGGGCTTTCTGTTTGTTTGTTTGTTTTGTGTGTGTATGTATTTCTTTTTGTTTTTTAATTTTATCTTTTTATTTTATTTATGTACTCGATAGTTTTATGTCAACTTGACACACAAGCTAAAGTTGAGAGGAGGAAAGCTCAATTAAGAAAATGCCTCCAGAAGATCAGGCTGCAGGCAAGCCTGTAGGGCATTTTCTTAATTAGTGATTGATGGGGGAGGGGCCCAGCCCATCGTGGGTGGGGCCATCTCTGGGTTGGTGGTCCTGGGTTCTATAAGCAAGCAAGCTAAGCAAGCAGCACTCCTCCATGGCCTCTGCATCAGCTCCTGCCTCCAGCTTCCTGCCCTGCTTGAGTTCCTGTCCTGCCTTCCTTCAGTGATGAACAGTGATATGGAAGTGTAAGCCAAATAACACTTTCCCTCCCAAGTTGCTATGGTCATGGTGTTTCATCAGAGCAATAGTAACCCTAAGATAATTTATATATTTTTCTTCTCTCTTTTTACCCTACAGGTCCTTTGTGTATATAGTATGACTTCCAGTTTAGTGTTTATAGGGGATTCCTGAACATGCGAATAAGTGGGCCTCTGTTTCTAGTGCCTTCTCTTGGGCTCTTTTCCTTCTGTTTGTTTTATATCATTTAACTTTATTATTATCCCCAAGAAGCCTGTTTCTTTCCTAATGAGAGACAGAAATGGGTGGATCTGGATGGGAGGGGAGGCAGGGAGGAACTGGAAGGAGTAGAGGGAAGGGAAACCAGATCAAATAAATCAGGATATATATAATATATGAGAAAAATATTTTTTCAATAAAAGGGGAAAAAGAGTTCAAATCCTAGTTGGACAAATGGTGTGATAGCCAAAAGGCTCCAGCTCTAAGGAAACAGCTTTCTCTACTTCAAACTCTATGGGTTCAGGCACAGTGAGGTGAGAGAGGACCATGTGGGCCACCCTTGCATGCAGTAAACTGCCTGTGTGCTGCGAATGTCAGGACACAATTATTCTGGCTTTCTTTTATGATATAGATTTCAATTTCCCAAAACATGTATTTACTTTTGTACAAGGAGCGTATTACTAAAGATTATTATATTATTATATATGTAAAAGATATGTGATATATGTTGTTGATATTATATATTACATATATGTAATATTTTATGTATATTGTACTGTTATATACTGTTGTATATTTTGTATTATTATATCATTTTTATTATTAAATAATTATGTACCATTCTAGTACACCAACAATTCAGGTCACCACCCCTACACAAACTGGAACAGCATTATCGGTACTGGTGGATGATATTGTTGCTTTTCTCTGCAGTCCATTCTAGAGACAGTTGATGTTAAGTTCTAAGAACAGATCTCTCCACATGAGGGTTCTTTTCCAAATAAGACTTCTCTAGACAATTTGAAGAGTCTGGAATGAGCTGAAAGGTGAATGGCCCCTTCCTGTGTGACTGACTCCACGTGTGGTCACCGTGTGTTCTGATTTGTTTTCTCTGTTTCTGTGATAAATGCCATGACCAAAAGCAGCTTGTGGGGATGTTCATTTCATCTTACAGATTACAGTCCACCATCAAGAAAAGCCATACTAGAACTCAAGCCATGGGGGAACACTGCTGCTTTGGGGGCTTGCCCTCTCTGGCTTGCTCTGCTGCCTCTCTCACACAGCCCAAGCCCACCTGCTGAGATGGCACAGTCCACAGTGGCCTGGGCCCTCCTCTATCAGTTAGCAATTAAGAAAATACCTCACAGACATGGCCACAGGTCAATCTGACAGAGGCAGTTTTTCAGGTGAGTTTCCCCTCTTCCCAGGTATATCAAGCTGACAAAGATTAGCCACCACACCATGCCAGTTTGCCACCAGACCACTTGTTCTTTAGATCCCCCATCAGTCTACAGCCTACCGTTCCTCCTGCCACACAGCATGGCCTCTGGATCGAGGACCACTAGGACCTTTAGCAGCTCTTACATTCCTCCCAACTTGACTCAGGAATCATGGTGCTGGAGAGGTGGCTGAGAGTTCTACATCTGAATCTGCAGACAGCAGGAAGAGCAAGTGAGCCACTGGGCCTGGCCTGAGCTTCTGAGACCTCAAGCCCACCCCCTAGTGACACACTTTCTCCAACACAGCCACACCTACTCCAACAAGGCCACACCTCCTAATAGTGCCACTCCCTATGGACCTATGGGGGCCATTTTTTTAATTCAAACCACCACACTAATTTCCTGTGTTAGTTGAGGTTTCTAATACCCTAATCAAAACCAAATGGTGGGGGAGGGGTTACTTCATCTTATAGTTTGTAGTCCATCATTCAGGAAAGGAACTCAAGACAGGAACCTGGAGGCAGGAGCTGAAGCAGAAGCCATGGAGGAATGCTGCTTACTGACTTGCTCCTCATGGCTAGCTCAGCCTACTTTCTTGTGGCACCCAGAACCACCAGCCAAAAGGCGGCCCTGACCTGAGGGCCCTCCGACATTATCAAGAAAAATACAACACAGGCCAATCAGGTGTGGGGGTCAGGGTTCTTATTGAAGTTCCTTCTTTCCAAATGACTCTAGACTATGTCAAGTTGACATAAAAAATAGCGAGCACGGGTGCTGGTACAGAAGTATGTTAGAGCTCCAGGGTCAGCCCCTGCTTTTCTCTGCTGCATGCTATACACATGGCCCTGTCCAGTGGACCCACAAGGGCTCCCTTGCTACATGAGAAGAATGTCTCATGAGAAGAATGCCCATCACTTTCTGGCCTTGCTGACAACTAACTTGCATTTTCAAGGGCATCTATAGTCCTCTGGTACTGAGTGACTCTTTAGATCCTGCCCCATCCCACTTATTTCCTTCCCATCCACCTCAGGGGTCCTACCTATTATCTGTAGCATCCCCTTGAGTCTCTCTCAAGACTGCGCCCCTCTGGGACTCATCCTTTCTGGCTGCAGAGTCCTCAGCTGCCCTGTGTCTTTTGCTATCATCCTGTCCATCTGCCAATCCAATCAGGGCACATCAAAGTGAGCAGACGACAGGCAGGGGGGCACAGTAGACTCCAGGATTTGCAGATGAGGCTTATCCCACTGGGAACTGAAGACATCCTCCATCCTTTTTGATGGCTCAGCATGTCTCCAGCCTCGAGCAATGACATTTATCCTTGTTCCCTGGGTACTTGCCCCCACCTCCCTCTGGGCAGTACCCCTTTCCTCACCCACTGGAAGGCAGTTAAGGCTGTGAGAGGCACGGTGGTCCCTGAACTCACAGATAAGCACTAGGGGAACCAGGAACGTTAAACACACAGGGTTGTTCCTTCAAAGGGAGGGATGCATAATCTATTATCTGCTCAGAAGGCTGAGAGCTAAAGTCATTAATAGCCTGGTGACTTTTGCACATTATGTGTGGCCCAGACCAGAGACCACACCAAGTCCTCCCCTAGACCCTTATGTAGCAAGAATCTTAAAAGTTCTTATTAATAAAATCAAACCTGAGCCAGGTATTGGGGTGAACTGGAAGATCAGAGAACCAGAACAAGCCACAGCTATCTCACCTCGCCGGATCCTCAGCTGGTCTTGTTTCCTCAGACTGGAAGCCTCTATGTCCTCATATCCGAATGGCTCTCAGCTGAACTGTGCTGCTAGAAGCCTGAAAGCTTAACCAGCCAAATGCTTCTAGTTTCTGGTCCTCATGCCTTATATACCTTTCTGCTTTCTACCACCACTCCCTGGGATTAAAGGCTAGCTTTCTGGGATTAAAGGCGTGTGTCACCATGCCTGGCCGTTTCCAATGTGACCTTGACTCACAGAGATCCAGAAGGATTTCTACCTCTGGAGTGTTAGGATTAAAGGTGTGAGTGCCACCATTTTCTAGCCGTTGTATCTAGTGGTTGTTCTGTCTCTGACCCCAGATAAGTTTATTAGAGTGCACAATATTTTGGGGAACACAATATCACCACACCCTTATCATGAACTTATCAATCATGAACCTATCTAATGGAAGGTACCACATGTAGTCAATCTACAGAAGATGTCACATGTCTAATCTATAGAACCTATCTTATGGAAGGTCCCACATGTACTTTACAAAGAGTTTCAATGCAATCATATCTTTTTTTTTGGTTTTTTTTTGAGACAGAGTTTCTCTGTGTAGCTTTGGAGCCTTTCCTGGCTCCACCCCCCAATAAAATAAATGTAAAAAAAATTACATAAAGCCCTAGTGAGGCACATATTCTTAATTCCTATTTTTATACGAAATTGAGGCAGAGAAGCACTAAATGGCCAATTCAGAATCAGCTATCATCACGCTCTCTTGAGATGTAATCATCCCATCAAAGATTTTCTAAAAACTTTTCTAAAAGGTTCTTTAGAATACCCTGCCCCTTAACTAAGTGAGGCACTGATGAAGTCACACCCAGGTGTCCTTCCTTTGGGGCCCCATGTCCTTCCTTTTCCTAGACTCTGTGCCCCAGCAGGGTCAAGCCATGCTCTTTGCAGCCCACCTCCCTGACCCCTGCCCCAGTGATGAGTGGAACATTCAGTTCTAGGGAACAGCTACTGTGGAGAAGCCCAGTGGACTGAGCCCTGGGCCTGAGGAAGAAGTGACTTGCAGCAGGATACAGACAGGACATGGGGGCTGGCTTCTGGAAGTTCCAGACTGAACCACCATTCATGACCCACAGCTGGTAACAACTAGGAAGAGCCATCTGCTTGTATTTCGGCTGTCAGCAATGGCGCTCTCTGAATCTCGCTTAGATTCTGTATTAATGATGGTGACAGCTGTCATTATGGAGTCCCTCCGGTCTACCAGCCCCTTTTCTGACTGTCCCATGGAGTACACTCGCTTTAGCCTCACCTTAATTAAAAGAAAGGCTGTGACATTGATGCCACTGTCATCAGCCAACATGTGAGGATGCCGATGCCTCCCAGAAGGCCACCAGGCTCAAAAGTGATAGTCAGGATTGGAACCCAGGCACAAGCACACAAAATAAACCTTTGAAACTTAGTTGGTTGGTGGATGAAAATAAAGCTTCTCTTTGTTTAATTTACTAGTCCCTTCCCCTAACAGAAGATACTGGCCCTGTTTTTATTTTATATAACTTTTTTGTCCTTGCTGTGATATAAATCATATAAAATGCCCTTGTCTCTGAGCTACAGAAATCCCAGGCTGATCTCTGAGTGGTTAACTTTATCACTGCATTTTGCAGCTGGTACATGTCACACCATGGACCCATGGTCCAAGGTAGATATAGGCCACTGGGCTTGAAGAGGGGCCCTATCCTTTAGCATCCAAATACCCTGGGTTAGCCACATCACCTCTCCGAAACCTACTCTCCTCATCTGTCAAGTAAGTTCTAAAAGTCCTGCAATTCAGCACCGTGGCCAGCAGTTACTCATGCCACCACTGATGAACCAGGCAGGTAGGCACCTTCTGACCCATCAATAAAATCTGCAGCATAATGCTTTCAGGTACGTTCTCATTGCCACATCCGAGGAAGTAGAGATGCAATGGACAAATAGACAGCTAGTATCTAATGTACCTGTTCATCTCTCCAAAGCTCTAGCCTGAGCCACAGGCATGCTGGTAGGTACCTGTAAGTAAGCCCTGTAGTAAGCATTGCCACAGCGATGAGTATAAACATGTTCCCCACTGCTAACCCCCAAGTGCATGAGCTCAACTGAGAAGCCACAGTCATGCTTGCCTTGTTCTCTAGGTCTCAGACTACCTGCTGAAGAAGTATAGGGGGCTCTGTCTCCTGTAACTTGAAAGCCCATTCTGCTCTCTAGAGCCCTTCTCCAGAAGTACAGCCTCCAGAGATTCTTCCAAGCAGTCCTCAACACAGGGCAGGTGGTCCATGAGTATTTCTATGGGAAGCAAGGGGATTTGATTTTTGTGGAGGTAGAGGTGTTGCTGGTGATGACTTGTGGTCTACCAGATGCTGCTTCTCTAACCATAGCACAGTGTGTGCACACTCATACTGGCCCCAGCCAATTCCCTTCAACCACCTGTGCTGAAGCAGGTCCTGTCAGGAAATGGGCCGCCTTGGGCAACTAGCGCAGGGCAGCTCATTAGGGATCTTCCTCCTAGGAATAGTGAAGGAGCCTCTGCTCACAGCCCTCTGCCCCTTCTTGCCCTCCCACAAAGAGCCATTTACTAAAAGTCTCCAAGCCTCAGTTTCCACATCTGTAAGATGAAGTCTTTATCAGGTCCAAAAGAAACTCAAGGCCAGCATGTGGTCCCTATTAGCATACCAAAGTGCAAGCTGGCCTTTGGCTCTCTCAGCAATTACTTGTTACAGAGTCCCATGCTGGCATCCTGGCTCCTCTCAGCTCTTCTCTCCCCGCCCTCTACCCTAAACTTCTCCAGCCCATGGGCTTCTTTTTCCCAGTCTCTTATTCCTATATAAGTGCCATTTTGGCCATCTGCTCTCTTGCTCTACTCTCTCTCCTTTGCTCCCTCTCTCTTCTCTTCCTCTCTTGCCCCCGACCCCACCACACCCAGCCCGGCTCAGTCCCTGGCCATGTTCAGTGTACGATTTTCTCTCCCTGCTCTGGACTCCTCCCGATGACTCTGGCTGTCCTCTCCCTCAGATCTACAATAAAAACCCTCTCCTCGACCAGACCTCGGAGCGGTCATGTTCTCACCTCATTCAGTAGTCACATCTCTTCCGTAGGGTAGCGGGCTTTAAAAATGACATGTGAGACAAATCAGAAAGTATCCACAACACAAAACCACATGGAGCTTGGGAAGGTTAACTATGACTTGGAGCAGGTGGTAACTAAAGACATAAACAATGAGAGTCAATCACTTCATTAAAGTTTAAAGGTTCAACACCAGCTTCCTCTGTGTTTAAAACAGAGATGAAGAGAGGCAAAAGGACCAACAACCTATAGACACCAGGACTTTCTTCTTAATGTAACTTAACCAAAGGGGACCCATTGTCTCATCTCACATACTCTTTCATGCTATTCCTGCCTGCTACCCAGAACCATCTTTCAAACGATTTGGGAATGGGTGGTCAAGCAGCAGTGTCTGGGGAGACGGGGAAAGAGTGCCCTTTCCCAGGGAGAGGGCTGTTCTTGCTCCAAGGGGCTTTTCTGTTCTTGTTTTCCCAGCTCCTTCTTCAATTCCTCCCCAACTCTGTAAAGGAGAATTACAGTGTGTCAGGGAGTTGTGACTTGAGGGCAAGTTGACCAACTAGAGGCAAAGATCAGTAGAGGGGTCAAGACCAATATATGAGGAGGAATTTTAGTGCTGGAAAGACGTCTTAAGGGTTCTTTGTACACTCTGAGGCACTTCAGAGTGATTTTGTATTCACCCGAGGTCTTGACTAATCTAGAGGAAAATTGAAGCCAACGATGATGAAACTGAGGCTCAGGACATCACAGCTGCCAAGGACTGGGCCGAGGTTGGAGCCGGCCTCACCAGCTTGCGTTCTTTGCCCCTGCCAGCAGTCCCCTCTTCATCACTTTAGCGGAGTACGCCATCAAACACGGAGTGAGTGGAGTACGCCATCAAACACGGAGTGAGTGGCTCCATGAATATTCATCCAGCTGCAGCTGAGTTGCTGCGTTCTGATGACATGCCAGGCAGTAGTTGCTAAGAGGCTTACAGACACTGTCGAACTACACCTCTGAAGCAACCCTACAAAACGGGGTGGGTTCATGCCCTAGCCTGCTTGCTGTCGCTGTGATGACCAAAAGCAACTTTGGGGAAGAGAGGGTTTATTTCAGGTTTCAACTTACAGTCCATCACTGAGGGAAGCCAAGGCAGGAACCGGGAGCCAGAAACTGAAGTGGGGGTCTCTCACTAGGCTGGAGGAAGCCCACCATTTTGCCTATGCTGGCTGACAAGTAAGCTGCAAGAATCTGCCTCTCCACCCACTACTACTGGGGTTGTTTGTAGCTATGCCCAGGTTTTTTGTTTGTTTGTTTTGTTTTGTTTTGTTTTTGAAACAGGGTTTCTCTGTGTAGCTTTGGAGCTTGTCCTGGATCTCATTCTGTAGCCCAGGCTGGCCTCGAACTCACAGAGATCCACCTGCCTTTGCCTCTCGAGTGCTGGGATTAAAGGCGTGTGCCACCACCGCCTGGCTGCCATGCCCAGTTTTAACAGGAGACTAGGGATTTGAACTTAGGTCCTCATGCTTGCCAGACAAGCACTCTTACCCACGAAGCCATCTTCCTAACCTCATGAAGTCTCTTTTCATCAAAGTACCATAAACCAATGCTCCTATTCCCAGACAACTTACTACTTTCCACCATCTTAAACATATTCCCATTAAGATGAATGTGACAAGATGAAATACTAATTGTCTACAGAGTAGTCAGAGGAGGGGGAAGAAAAATCTTTTCCTGAGCCTTAGATTTATTGACAGCGGTGAGTTGCCTCACAAATAAGTCAGATCCGAATCCACCAGAGGAAACAATTTTCTGGAATCTGAGAATACCTTGCAGGGTTTGAGAAATAGCCACATGAAGTTGTACCATTTGACCTGGACCTTCTGAGGGACTTAAACATATAGCCACCTTGATTTGTGTCAGGTCAGGTCCCAGCCACTGCATCTGCCTCTGTCCTCTAATCACCACAGAGCAGTGTTAAGCTGTATGTGTATCGGTTTCTTGTAAAAAAAAAAAAAAAAAAAAAAAAAAGGCCCAGGCCTGAGATGGCTTGATGGGTAAAGCGTTTGCAGAGCAAGCATGAGGATTTAAGTTTGGAGCCCCAAGATCCACATAAAAGTAAGGCACAGTGATGCACACCTGTAACCCCAGACAGAGACTGGGGGTCCCCAGGGGCTCATATTCTTTCTTAATAATACATAAGACCAGCTGTTGTAACACACAACCTATAAAATCCCAACTGCTGATATATGTCACAGAAACAGTGACCTCTGGATCTATTGAAAGACGCTGCCTCAGAAAAATAAGGTTAACTAGCAGGGCATGGTGGTGCATGCCTTTAGTCCCAGCACTCCAGAAGCAGAGGCAGATGGATCTTTGTGAATTCAAGGTTAACTTGGTCAGCCAGGGCTACACAGAGAAATCCTGTCTTGAAAAACAAAAAACAAAACAAACACAAAAAGATAAAGTAGAAAATGATAGATGAAGATGCCTGAGGTCAGCCTCTGGCATCTACACGTGCATGCACTGGAGAGCACACCACACACACAGGAACAGACAGACACTGAAATAGGGTATTTTGTTCTACTTAGATGTGAGGGTTGTGTCAACATCCAGGGACCACACACCCCTCTAGAATTCTGTCTTATCTGCATATTGCTAAGTTTTTTTCCTTTACTAATTTGTTCTTATGTGCTTTAAAGACATTTTTGGACATGCCTTTAAAATGCTGTGTCCTGGGATGGGGAAATGGCTCAGAGGGTAAAGCATTCACCATGCAAATACAAGGACCTGAGTTTGAATCTCTAGAATCAGTTAAAGCAGTGCCCTTCTAACAAAATGGGAGAGTCGTTGAACACTATGGTCCCACTAACCTGGTGTACATACATTTGGTTCAGCTAGCCTGGTGTACACACCATGGTCCAGCTAGCCTGGTGAGCACACCATGGTCCAGCTAGCCTGGTGAGCACACTATGGTTTAGCTAGCCTGGTGTGTACACTATGGTTCAGCTAGCCTGGTTTACAAAGCATGGTAGCAAAATAATAATAATAATAATTAATAATTAATAATTAATAATAATAATAACCAACAACAACCAAGAGACCCATGCTCAAACTGGAAGGTGAGGACCAACACCAGAGATTGTCCTCTGACCTCCATATATGTGCTGTGGGCATATGCAGGTACACACACACAAGAAAGGGGATGCAGGGAGAAGGTCACGAAACAGAAAGATGTAAATACTAGTGCTCTGCTGGCTTTCTACTTTCTGTTCAGCCCAGGGCTCCATATTATGGCACCACCCACAGCTAAGGTTGGGCTTCTTAGCTCAATTAACCTGATCTAGATAATCCTCATAGGCTGGCCCAGAGGCTAGACTAATCTTGATGATCCCTCACAGGTGTGCCCAGAGGCTTACCTCCTAGTGATTCTAGATCCTGAGTTCACAATATTAACCTTCGCAACGAGTATGTGAAAACTGCCATCATTCTATGATGTATCTAAAATTAAAAAAAAAAACACATCAGGATAGCCCCCAAATACTCAATTTCTCTCTGCTACCACCTCCCTCCACCCCATCTTGATTTTCTGTTTTGAGAACTTTTGGTTTCACAGTATTCTGTGGACATATTTCTACCCCAGTTCACACAATGTCAACACCCCTTACGAAGGTACCCTCCTTTATTACCTTAGCCACTATGAGATACTTGAGGTTTTTGTTATTGAAATGCTACTGTAATTATACTGGTACACATTACATTTTATCAATCCACAGAAGCTCGGTTTTAGATTTTTAATTTTGTGAAACCTTCGAATTGCACTAACCGTCAGGTGGCTGTCGTGAGCATAGCTGCCCATCGAGTTTGTCATAACCAATCACAGTGTTGCTATTCCTGTTTAGCAATAGGTATAAATAAATAATGCTGTTTATGTCGTGAGTTTAACTGCCTAGTAAAAGGTTTTATAAAGGCTACCCTGTGAGTCACCAATGACACAAAAAGTTAGTATTTCAGAATCCGTGGAAACAGAGAGCCACGGTGTTAGGGCAACTCCCAGCAGCAGAATGGATGCCATTGGCTCCCAGCCAGCTGTAGCTCCAGTTCCAGGGGATCTGATGCCCCCTTCTGGCCTCCCCAAGCACTTGCATGCACGTGGTGCACATTCATACTCAACACATATACTCACATAAAATTAGAAAGACATTGTCAAAAAAAAATTTAATGGTCACAATTAGGCAAGACTATATGTGTTGTTCTGAAGAACATGAAAAGGGTTTTCTGTGGTGCTGGCAAACAATGGTGATTGCCCGTGGCTGCTTTCCCACACTTTACTGAGCTGTATGGGTTTTCTTAGGGCATTTTTAAGAATGTGTGCCAGTTGTCAAAATAAGCAAACTTGACAGGGCTAACTGGCTCGGCCATGAGAGCTAGCTTTGCCAGCAACAATACTGGGTGGATGTTTTCCAAGGTTTAGATGAAATATGAAAAAGGCTTGCACTCACATTATAACATTTCATTTAAAGAAATACTATGCTGATAAAGCAAATTGAAATTCATGTTTGGAATTTCCCCAACCATTGTTTTCTCTCTCTCTCTCTCTCTCTCTCTCTCTCTCTCTCTCTCTCTCTCTCTCTCTCTCTCTCTCTCTCTCTCTCTCTCTCTGTGTGTGTGTGTGTGTGTGTGTGTGTGTGTGTGTGTGTGTGTGTGTGAAGAGCAATCTAAGCCAGTGCTTCTTTGTAAAGGAAGAAGAGGATGACTGGCAGCCATTTGACAGGACATGGTATACAGTCTTTTTGATATGCTACCCAGAAATCAAGAGTGTGAATTACTCTAATGACTAGCTTGTAAGTGCTTTGTAAGTCAGTGATTTCCTTGCTTTAACCAAGTTGAAGGACCTGTTTTAATGATACCTTATGTGATTTTAGTATAGAGATCAAAAATCCAAACAGCTATGACAAAGCATATCCCATTCTTTCTGTGAGTAGGGTTCTTCATGCTTGTGTCTATAAAAACAATGGGAAGAGGAAAAAGCTAGACCCTGTCTTAGTCTGGCAGCAAGTTATAGTCCACAGTGGTAAATGAACTCATTATTTGGAAAAGTCCCCCACTCATCTGATTAGCCAATGCATTTTCTAACTTTGCCCCTTTTGTTTTAAAATATACTTACGTTGTTTTGATTATGTATAGTCATGAAGGCTGTAATATATCCCAATCCAAGACACATTCTTTTTAAAAGGATTTTTCAATTGCATTTTTGTTTATGTGTGTGTGTGTGTGTGTGTGTGTGTGTGTGTACATACATGTGATGGTGCAGGTGGGGGTCAGAGGACAGTTTGTGGGAGTCCGTTCTTTTTTTCTACCATGTGGATCCCAAGGATCAGACTCACATTGTCTGGTTCGGCAGCAAGCGCCTTTACCCACTTGCTGGTCTCCTGAGACACCGTCTGAATCCTTCAAGATTTATGATTTCAAGAATTAGGAAAGTGTTTTCATATGCAGGTGTGTGGGGTTTACTACAGAAACACCAGCTAATGTAAGCTAAAAGAATCCTGTAAAATACGGAGGCTGAGTACTGGGGGGCTGACTCAATCAGTAAAATGCTTGCTAGGCAAGCATGGGGTCCTGAGATTGGATTCCCACATAAAACCCTGCTAATCCCAGTGCTGGGAAGGTAGACACGGATCCCTGGAGCTTGCTGGCCAGCCTGTCTAGCCCACTCAATGAGCTCCAGTTCTGGGAGAGACTCCGCCTCAAAAAATGAGACCTAAGGTGCTCAAGACACCTAACATCAACTCCTGGCCCCCACAGACATGTGCACACGCAAACATGTAAACACACTTCCCCCTAACATACACAGTGACACAAAGACTCCAGGAGAGTTCACAAAGGAATGCAGACTGCTTGAAGCTGTTGAAGGAGGCATCGTGTATGGTCAAATTGCCGATGGTGAGTACTGAATTGCTGCAAATGCTAGATTTCCCCGAACACTTTGTGTGCTCATGTGTACACAGGGCTTGTGCACACATGTGTTCCTGTGGAGGACAACTCTGTATCATTCATCAAGCATCGTCTTTGTTTTTAAACTCTTTATTAATGTGTTTGGATCTGATCCATCCTTTTCTCCTATCCCTACCTCTGCTTTTCCCTCCGAACTTCGTTCATTCTCCCCCCGCCACCTTCTCTCTCTGTCACCCACGCTCCCTATCTCTCTCCACTGAGGTACACCTGTCACTGCCTGTATGAGTTCGGATGTGGGAC
The DNA here is from genome assembly GCA_902168415.1 of Peromyscus melanophrys. NCBI lineage: Eukaryota > Metazoa > Chordata > Mammalia > Rodentia > Cricetidae > Peromyscus > Peromyscus melanophrys. The sequence continues at coordinate 54,328 of CABHPR010146164.1, forward strand.
TGGAGCATGGGAAGCCTCTTACAGGCTGTGTCCCTAAAGAAAACTCTCCCTCCCCAGAAGCTATCAACTGTCAATAACGCCTCTGAAGTGGATTTTTTTATTGGCTTGGCGCTTGCCAATCAGGATAAACTGCGTGTCCAGAGGGTACCAGGGGTCCTCCTGTCTCTGCCCCTCGGCACCGGGATGACAAGGGCACACTCCTCTGCCTGACGGTTTTCCTAAAGGCCAGGAAATCAAACCCAGGTCCTCATGCCTCCCCAGAAAGAACTTTGTCAACTGAGCTGCCTCCCCAGCCTCCTGACTGTATTTTAAAGACCAATATGATCACTTTGGGGTGTTAATAGTCTCAAGAAGTCAGAACTACATTCTGCAACTATTTAAACTCTTAATTTTTTTTGATGTTGCTGGGTAGTGGCATTCATCTATAATCCCAGGACTTGGGAGACTGAGCCAAAAAAAGATTGTTGATTCAAGGCCAGCCTTGACTACAAAGTGAGACCCTTTCTCAAAAGAAAAAAATTAGTTTTCAGGTATTAGCAGAAAATATGCACAGGTGAACATTTTTTAAGCCTCATATTTTAAATGAACTAATGGTTAGTTCTCTTCATAAAATAGACACAAGCTTGTGTCAACTCCTTGAACTCAGTAGAAGTTCAGGATCTTTGTCCCCTCACTCCACCACCTACAAGGCCCAGTTATGGCTACTGGAAATCCGGCCTGGTCTGGGGAAAGTGACAGCCAGAAGGTTGTCACAGGTGTGAAAGGCCATCAGGATGCCATGGGATGATGGGGGAAGAGGGGCCCTCGGGAACCAAGTGAACCCTAAAGGACCCAGGTCCTGGGGGCTCTCTTTGGCCCTCATTACAAGGGAACCCCGGGGGAAGGCCACAACGGCTGTTGCAGGAACCTCACTATGCACATGTTACACGTCACACCTATCTGTTAAGGAACACTGAGGATGAATTTTTCTCTTAGGCACATTGCCAGGAGTCCTGTTACCAAGGAGAATGGGAATACATAATTGACAGATAACACACCGCAACAGAGACTGTGACCAAATGTCTGTTAAATAACAGACAGACACACACCTTTGGGCATTGTTACTCTGGAAGGACATCTGCTAACGATTGTTCATTGGGTGGGGAATTTCAGTTTATTTCTACACTAATTTTTCTTAACCATAAAGACAATTACGTTTTTGCTTTTTTCCTGCTGTTTGCTTGCTTGCTTGTTTTGAAACAGAGTCTTAAGAGGTAGCCCAGGCTGACTTCACATTTGCCATCCCCCTGCCTCAGCCTCTTAAGTGCTAAGATTACAAGTATGAGCCACCACACCTGAGGTAAAAATGATGCCAACTGGGGAAAGAAAGCAAAAGCTAAAGGTGTTTGTAGTTAACAGACAAGTTTCAATTCCTGCTTCAGAAGACACTGCACCTGGGACTGGATTCCACCCTCATTGCGCCTGCCGCCTGTGGGGTGACTCCCCATCTCAGTTTGGTTTCCCAGGGGATCAGGGCGGGCTCATTTGCAACAAAGTCTGGGGTGATTCTGGGGCACCTGTGTGAGGGCTGGTGATAACAGCTGCTCTCTTCCCCGTCACCCCACCCACCAGCCCCTTGGCCTGTTCCTCTTTCCTGCCTTCCACGGCTGGCAGACCTCTGACTGATTCTTCCCAGGCCACTTCGCTGCATGCAGTTTAGGGACTGGTATGATTACCTTGTCTGCATTGCTGAGATGGCATATTGTAACAAGAAGTAACTACGGGGAAGACAGGTGTGGTTTTGACTTGTGGTTTGGTGGGGTGTAAGGTTATCAGGCCGGGGAAGGCGTGGAGGCAGGTGGCTTCAGAGCAGTGAGAGCATGCATCTGGGACGGTGCCTCTCGGAGGATCAGGAAGCAGAGATGTGGGAACCATGTGCGGTACTCACCTTCTCTTCCCCATTCTGTTCAGTCCAGGACCTCAGACCATGGGAACAGGGCTCTCTGCCTTCCTCAGTCACCCTAACAGACATACACAGAGGTATGCTTCATTAAAGCCTTCTCTCTCTCTCTCTCTCTCTCTCTCTCTCTCTCTCTCTCTCGCTCTCTCTCTCTCTCTCTCTCCCTATATCCCCCCCCCCTCTGATCCACATGAGATAGTTATTGACAACCATGCTGATTAAGCCAATGAAAAGTCCTTTACATTGATGGTCAGACCAAGAGCAGCCTTGAGCCTCTGCCAGGTCTCTTGGGGCCCAAGCTCAGGGATACAGAGTTTTTAAGGATAAAAATCCATCAAAATTAGACGAGGGTCAGAGTAACCTTGAAACCTTCGTTCCTGACAGAGCATAGTAGTTGTTTTAGACATAACTAGCCAATTATTTTGGTGAATACATCTGGACAGTGGTCAAGGCCATGTAAAGGTCAAATGTGTTGCTAAGGCAGACGTGACTGTTGTGGGAAGGGAGACAGAGAGGCTGCCAACTGTCTAAGCCAGCGGTTCTCAACCTGTGGGTTGTAACCCATTTGGGGTCGTACATCAGGTAGTCTGCATATCAGATATTTACATTATGATTCACAATAGCAGCAAAATTACAGTCATGAAGTAGCAACAAAACACGAGGAACTGTATTGAAGGGTCAGAGTTAGGAGGGTTGAGAACCACGGAACGCAAACGCAAAATGGAGTCCGAACAGGATACTGTTACCTTAAGTCATTTGACTCTGTCTGTGTCTGTCTGCGTGCATGCATCTGTCTGTCTGTGCCTCTCTGTGTGCATGCATGCATCTGCATCTGTCTGTGTGCCTGTGTCCATGTCTGTGTGTGCATGAGTCTATGTGTACTTGTGTTTGTCTTTGTGCATCTTTGTGTGTCCACATGTGTCCACGTGTGTCTGTATTGTGTGCCTGTGTGTGTGGTGTATGCATGTGTGCAGGTGTATATGGAGGCGAGAAGAGGATGACGGTGTTCTCGTAAATGCCCCTGCCTTCTTCTCTTGAGACAGGGCCTCTCACCGAGTCAGGAACTCCTTGACTTTCAGATCATCTAGCAGGCAGCAAGCCCTAGCAATCCTCTCGTCATTCCCACCATTGAAGCTTCGGGATTAGAGGCACACATGGCCTGGCTTAGCTTGGCTTTTTTGCGTGCTAGGGATTTGAACACAGGTCGCATGTTGTACAGCAAATGCTCGTAGCCATGGAACAGTGTTTCCAGTCCCTGAGGGTGTTTTGTTTTTAATCCTATCCCACTAAGAAATGAAATTAGCCATCACCAAAGTCATAGCAACTGATCCCCTCACTGATTAAATGCTGAGGTCCAGATAGGATGCTTGAGGTGATGACCCAAGACTGAACACCAGGACAAGGGCAGCAAGGTTATCCACAAATGCACTGTGTGTATGTGCTGGGAGTCTGTCTGCATGTGTCATCCTTCCAGAGAAGTCATCAGAGTTGGCCACATAAAGAACACCAGCAGACACAGCTTACCGCAACCATTATCACCCACCATGGCATCCTGGAGACTTGAGGAAGGAGAGAATGGGGGTTGCGGCTCACAACGAAACAGAAAAGTACCTGCAGGAGATAAGCCAGCCTATGGGGAGCAAAGAGAGGTGCCAGGGCTCCGCCCACCCTCCTGGGCATCTCTACACCAGTCAGTTCAAACACACAAGTCAGCAGAAATACATAAACCATTAGTGGGGTGATGGCTCGGAAGGGGAGACGTTTGCCTAAATAGAGACAGTAGGACCACCTGCCTCTAACCTACAGGTTCTCACCCGGGCTCCCCATGTACCTGAGGAACCCCTTTGTCTACCAGCAGTGATAGTTTGGCTCTGTTGCTTATTTGTTTGTGACTTCATTGTCAGTGAGCTCCGAGCCTTGGACGCCACGGGATCAGTACCGCATGTTGTCTGTCGGGTCCTCTGCTTCATCTTTAGATGCTGCCGGGGTACCTGTGGTGCTCAACTCATTCTGAAAGAATACATGAATAGCAGTGGGCTGCTCTCAGATTGCCCGTATCACTGAGGAGAGTGCTACATTTCTCTTTTAGCTGTTGTTGTTGTTGAACACTTCATTCTTAAGAAAATGGAGCTGGAGGGGAGCTTAGAAGTCACTTGAATGAGTTTACAGGTGACAGAAGCTACAGTCCCCAGGGAAGACAGATACTGGCAAACACTGGGTCTCCGCTTTCCTTTTGCAGAGCAAGGGATGGGCAGCAGAGGGCGCTGGTACCGCGCGTTCTGAGAGGTAACAGGAGGCTCAGGCTTCTTGTCTTCCAAGGCACCCTGCCAATACAGATTTGAAGAATCATCTTAACGGGAGTTATAGGCAGACTTCTGGTGCTGTGGTAAACACCATGGCCCAAAGAGACTCGGAAATGGAAGAAGTTGGTTTGGCTTACAGGTTTCAGTCCACCATCGAGGGAGTCAAGGCAGGTGCTTGAAGCCATAATTGTAGAGGAACTCTGCTTGCTGGCTTGCTCAATGACTTTTCTTATATAGACCAGGCCCACCTGCCTAGAGATGGCATTGCCCATGGTGGGATGGGCTCCCCTACATCAATTAGCAATTAAGAAAATGTCTTACAGACATGCTCATAAACCGAAGTGATGGAGGCAATTCCTCAACTGAAGTTCCAATTTTTTCCAGGTGGCTCAGGGTTTGTGTCAAGTTGCCAGCTGAAGCTAACTATGGTAACCGGCTACCGAAAATATTGCATGCCTTCCATTGTTTCTGTATGGAGGTGGGGGTGAGGAGGAGGAGAGTTGAGGTACAAGACCCGGGGCTTCACATATGCTACAATATGCTCTAACACTCAGCCTCACCAGCCGCCATGCTGCATCCTAAATGCCTGTGTTTTGACAGGTGAAATTGTGTTAGCCTGTGCATCTCGTATCCCGTCAGGTGAAATCCCTGGTTGTACCCATACTGTGGTTTGGAAACTATATGCAAAATTTAAGTAGCTGGGGTCCTGTTTGAAGAGCTGTCCCTGCCTCTCCAGGCTATGAGAAGCAACAGCTGCTGGGTTTTTGTTTGTTTGTCTATTCTGTTTTGTTTGTTTTTACTGTCTTCATACATAGTATCCACTGTGTTAGAACATCTGAGTCTCGAAGTCCCCATGCCTGGCCCAGAGTAGCCCAGCCCTGAGTCCTGCTGATTTGGAAAGTCCTGCTTTCATAGTCACCCTGGCTATCCCAAAAAAGCAGGACCCAAGCTTGCCTCCTTGGTGCATTTCGAAGCAGAGCTCATGAATACCCACACCCTCTGCTAAAGTCTTGTCTCTCAGCCCTAGGCCCGATCCCCTTGTTCCTTTCCCCATGGTTTGCCTCAGAAACTGGTGAGCTTGCCTCCAGCGGCTATCTAGCCTGTAGGCTGGCTCCCCCACCTGGTAGAAAGAGGTACTGACGCTCTCTGGTTATCTTCCATCCCAAATCTTCACCCAAGCTGGCATGCAGGCAGCTTGTCTGAGGCTGTTTCCTGCCTCACAGAGAGATGTGGGAGGGTCAGTGGCTTCAGGCACAACATCCAACATGTGGCGGTTGTCACCGAGATGGGGAAATGGGACAAGGTCAAAAGCACCAAAGACACACAGGTAGGCCTGATTCTCCAAGAAGAAACCTGGCAGATGCTGCCAGGATACCCAGGCCTTAGGGCTCCAGGTCCAGCCCAGGCTCAGCCTTCCCCAGAAGATCCTTTACAGCAGGGGCCAAGTGTAGGGGAGTGGAAGCTGGCAAAGGATGGTGGAGGTGATGCTTCTGACGGTGAGCATAACAAAATACATTCTTAAGAGCTTGCCTAGAATCCCAGAAGAGGCCTTGACTCGAACTTTTGAGAAACATTGGATCTGTTAAGCTAGTGGGGAGTCTTGGAGATGTCCTAAATTGTGCTTTGCATTATAAGATGTATGTGAGCCTTCTGAAGCCTAGGGGCAGAATGTGATGGTTTAAGGACATGTGTTTGGGTATCAAGTTGACAAGGGGTGGATTTGTGGTGGTTAATGCTCTCAGTTTGATTGGACTGAGAAGCATCCCTGAGGTTACTGGGTGTGTCTGTGTGAGCTTCTCACGGGGCAATAAGAGGGAGAGGCATGCCCCGAGTGTGTATACCACCGTCCTAAGGCCAAGTTGACCAGATAGAATAAATGGAGGCCAAGGAGAAAGCCAGACTAGCATAGGCTCTAGGGCTCACTGCTCCCCACAATTAACTGAAGCATCAGAAATGTGAACCCCAATAAATTTTCCTTAAAACTGTCCCCTCACTTGTCACAGTGGTGGAGGGCTAACAGACTCAGAGCACAGATCACCTCAACTCAGCTGATGTCATTTGAATGTCCTATAATTGGTTAAAAAAAAACTCATAACTTTAGAACTCACCCCCCCACACACCCCGCAAATAAATCTCCAGGCCCAGGATGGTTTCACTAGTGAATTCTAACAAAGGTGTCACAGAGAATTGATAGTTTTACACTAATGATTTTTTCCAGAAAGCAGTAGCTCAAGGAATGCTTCTTAATTCCTTTTATAAAACTGGTGCTGCTTTGGAATTACCAAAAAATGAGAAAATGGGTAGAGACTATAGAACAGGATGCTTAACTCACAGTGCTACTCCAGGGTCTAAGTGGATGGCACCAGGTCCTACAGGGTGGGCAGGTAGATTTCAAGGCCATGCAGAAGACTGCTTTTTGGTCACACTGTTGCACAGAATAGACAAGAAAAATCCATAACAAAAATAACTAAATAATGTTAAAAATAAATGCACAGCATCATCAAGTGGGATTCGTTCCACCGAAACAAAAGCTGATCTATAGTTGAAGATCAATCAATAGGGTCTGCTGTTTTGAGACCAGCTACAGAAGTCATTGTTAATCAGCTGGAGTGGGAAAAGCATTTTACAAAATTCAAAGTTTCCCCTTAGGATAGATATTCTTCGAGTACTTGAAGGGAATTTCCTTAGCGAAGGATTGCTACGAATAGCCTCCAGCCAGCATAAGTGTGCAAACCTTAACTTAAAGCAGGTTATAAATTTAAAACAAACAAACAAAAACTTGTGGGGGAGAACAGTGAAGGAAGTCTGTATGACTGAAGGTGGAGTAAAGCTATTAGATCTGTCAGTGAAAGTATAATGGGGGAGGGAATACCAGAGAGATGGTTCTAGGTTAAGAGCACTTGCTGCTCTTGCAAAGGCCCCTAGTTCTGTTCCCATCTCAGGCAGTTCACAACCACCTATAGCCTGGCAACGGGAACTCAGCAGCCTCTGGTGTGTAAGGCTCTCCCCTGCCTGTTGAGACAAACACTGAAAAGAAATGCAACAGGGCAGCCAGTGTGCCAGGCGAGCACGTTTGCCCTCCGGCTTGCCCTTTCCCATACATGGAGGGGGGAAGAAGCCAAAATGGTACTGGGTACACTGGCCCCTCCTTCCCTCCTCCATTTCTCTCCATCAGTCCAAGCCCAGATACAGCTAGCTCATGGACAACAGAATATCCGCAGCAGGAAAATACTGAAAAGCAGGCTGGGCAGGTGAGGAAACAAACGACATGACCAAAAGGTGGCTGTCTGGACGGCTTTGAAATCTACCTGCCCAGACTGTAGGACCAGTGCCATCCACTCAGACCTTGGAGTAGTATTGTGAGTTAAGCACCCTCAGATTCCACTCCCTCTGGGCCTGGCTGGGGTTCAGCCATAGAGTTACTTTTATGTGAGTTCACAACACCTTCTTGGACTGTCTCAGACTTTATGTTCCAAACCTACAGCTGCTGTTTTTGTTTGTTTGAGACAGGGTTTCTCTGTGTAGTTTTGGTGCCTGTCCTGGAGCCTCGAACTCACAGAGATCCGCCTGGCTCTGCCTCCCAAGTGCTGGGATTAAAAGCATGCGCCACCGATGCCCAGCCTACAGCTGCTTTTTAAACAAGCTACGATCAGCAGAGATAAAGGGGTCGTATCTGCTACTGTGATAAAATATCCCAACAAAATGTGTTCATTTTTAGCTTACGATCCCAGGTCAGTCACCAAGGGGCAGTCATATCTGTGGGAGCTTGTAGCAGCTGATTGCATCATATCCACAGTCAAGGGCAGTGAGAAATGAACTCAGGCCTGCTTCTTGTCTAGCTTGCCTTTGCTACTCTCGTGCAGATCAAGGACATACTGATGAAACCCAGCTGCCCACATTCAGGGTGACTCTTCCCACCTCAATTACCCTGATGAAGGAAAAATCTTTGGGGCCTGTTCACAGGCCAACCCAACCAATCCTTGTTGAGACTCCCTTCCCAAATGATTCTACACTGTTGAGTGGATAATTAAAACTAAACCATCGCACCTCGTCATAAACATTGGCTTACAACCATAACTATGTCGGTTCCTATTATATAAAATGACCCAATCAGTACAGGATTACTGTAATTTTACAATATCATGGGATAAATGGTTTTGAAACATCTATTCTTATTGCTGGCTTTTGGTATTAAAAAAAAAATCTAATGAATTCGTTAGCTAGAATAGCAAGAGCTAGTCTCATTGCCCTGCCTCAGCTCAGAAGCAAGTGGATTAGAGTAAAGCCAATGTATGCATTGAGATTGTGCACAAGATTTTACTGGCAGCTGATGGCCAAGGCTGAAGGACCGCTTATCTGCTGCTTTGGTAAGCTGTGGTCATGTGCCACTACCTATCCTTAATCATCTCCTGTACTTGACGTTGGAAACTGTCCACCTGCTTGATGCACTACCTGTACCTGCCAGTCAGGGCCACCCTGGAGACAAACAACTGATAAGTTCCTAAGAGGGCATGGATTGTCAGTGAGCCCATCTGAAATCTTAGGTTCTTAAGTAAATGAAAGTCATTCGGTCTAAGTAATGCAAAATCGAATGGAGGAGATGTGAGCTGATAAAGACCCGAGGCTTACAATGGATTCTTGGCATTGTTCCAGTTCATTAGTTTGAAACTCAACCCTAACTTTTGGAGGTGTTTGGAGGAGTTTATTTAGCTGGTTTTATGAATCTATGTTTGCACTTGGCAGAAAGATTGGAATGGTTTATGGCTAAATCCCAGGGTATTCTTCCTCTTTTCTTTTTTTAATTTTTTATATATTTTTATTTTATAACTAACTTGATTTCACATATCAGCCACAGATTCCCCCGTCCTCCCTCAGAAAGACAAACATGGTATGTAGTCACTCATAAGTGGATACTAGATGTAAAGCAAAGGATAACCAGACTGCAACTCACAACTCCAGGGAGGCTACCTAGTAAAGAGGACCCTGAGAAAGACACAGGGATTGCCCAACGACAGAGAAATGGATGAGATCTACATGAGCAAACTGGGGGGCGGGGAGGTTAATGGAGGGCAAGGGTTGAGGGAAAGAGAGCTTAGGGGAGTGGGAGGTACCAGCTTCCTCTTTTCTTAGATGAGATTTTGACTCTAGGAATTTGTGTTGGTTACTAAAATCAAAGATTATGTATACAGCATGTTTTTTGTTCAACTGGCACAGTATTAAAATAGGCTGATGTTCACTTTCTTTTGGCTCTAAGGGTGGAGAGCGGTGTGGTGGTATTGTGTTCCCCAAAATATTGTGTACCCTAGTAAACTTATCTGGGGTCAGAGACAGAACAGCCACTAGATACAAAGGCTAGAAAATGGTGGCACTCACACCTTTAATCCTAGCATTCCAGAGGCAGAAATCCATCTGGGATCTCTGTGAGTTCAAGGCCACATTGGAAACAGCCAGGCATGGTGACACACACCTTTAATCCCAGGGAGTGAGCCTTTAATCCCAGGGAGTAATGGCAGAAGGCAGAAAGATATATAAAGCGTGAGGACCAGGAACTAGAAGCATTTGGCCTGGTTAAGCATTTGGCTGGTTAGGCTTTTAGGTTCTGAGCAGCACAGTTCAGCTGAGAGCCATTCAGATATGAGGACACAGAGGCTTCCAGTCTGAGGAAACAAGATCAGCTGAGAAGTTGGTCAGGTGAGGTTAGCTGTGGCCTGTTCTGTCTCTCTGATCTTCCAGTGTTCACCCCAATACCTGGCTCCGGGTTTGATTTAATTAATAAGACCTTCTAAGATTCATGCTACAGAGTGGCTCCATTCAGCTAGATAAAATAAATTCTGCACAATTTAAGAAAGATTACTTTGGGGGCTGGAGAGATGGCTCAGTGGTTAAAAGCACTTGCTGCTCTCGTAGAGGACCTGAGTTTGAGTCCCAGCATCCACGTTGCACCACTTACAACCACCTGTAATTCAACTCCAGGGGATCCTGTGCCCTCTTCAGGCCTCTGTGAGCAACTACACACATATGCACACACAGAAAAGCACACGTAAATAAAAATATGAATGTTTAAGTTATTGCAAGTTCTATGAGTGTGTGAGTGAGCCGATGTGTGCACATATTGCTCCAGAGAGCCCAAGTAGGATCACTGGATGCCACCCACAACATTACTCTCCTGGCCCAAACCATGCAGGCAGGTAGGTTCCAACAGATACCAGGAGCCTGGCCAAAGGGGCTGTTAGGAGAGTCACAGCAGCTAAGGAGAAAGTGCAGAAATGGAGTGACACTGCAAGTGGATCCCAGGGATAAAGCCAAAAACTGATGATAAACACAGTGCAGGGAGGGGTGCTGTGAGATCTCTTGGTGCTTAAAATGTTCGGTGGGGAGGATAAAGGGTGCGGACAAGCCTGGTGACCTGAGTTGGTCCTGTGCAACATTCGGTAGGGGGAAAGAACCAATACAAAAAGGTGTCTTCTGACTCCACATCTGTGCCGTGATACCAGTGCCCCCACCCTACAACAACAACAATTTTTAAAAAGAAGAAAGGCAAGAATAAGAAGTGCAGCTCAGAGGGGACTACTGTATGCAACAACTCCCCACTGCATGAAATTAGCAGCAACAGAACTCCACAGGAGGTGGCTAACCCCTTCAAATAGGAAAGCAGCAACAAATGCAGCCCTGTTCCAAAGCGTACCCAGAGATAGCAGCAAACCCAGGTAGAGCAGGTATGTGTGCAGAGCAGGCAGGTGTGCAGAGCAGGCAGGTGTGCAGAGCAGGCAGGTGTGCAGAGCAGGTATGTGTGCATAGCAGGTAGGTGTGCAGAGCAGGTAGGTGTGCAGAGCAGGTAGGTGTGCAGAGCAGGTATGTGTGCAGAGCAGGTATGTATGCAGAGCAGGCAGGTGTACAGAGCAGGTAGGTGCGCAGAGCAGGTATGTGTGCAGAGCAGGTGTGTGTGCAGAACAGGTGTGCAGGGTAGGTATGTGTGCAGAGCAGGTATGTATGCAGAGC
>CABHPR010146165.1:0-36483 GCA_902168415.1 Peromyscus melanophrys
TGGCAGAAACTATGCCTTCCTCCATCTCTGTCCATCTTCCTTCACCCCGTGTTATTGTTTCTTATGCATGGATAAAATGGTTCTTCCACTTGCAGAAATAGACTGTGACTTAGTGCAACTCCTTATCCTCAAAGATAATCTAGGTAACCCCAGAGACAGTAAATGTCCTTATTGGTCCCATCAATTCTGCATGGATACAGAATATAAAAAGGGCTGCTAAGCTGCCCCCTGGGGAATGGCAGGCTGGGGCTGATAAGGGGGCAGTGAGCAGTCATAGCTCTCAAAGAAAGGGAAACAGATCATTTTCAGAGAAGGTTTTTCTCTTAATAGAAATAGGCATGAGTAGGAAGATGGATTCCTATTCAATTATTAGCAAGTGAACTAATAACTTTTTAATCTCTTTTCCTAATTTGGTCAATGTTGCTTGGTGAGCGCTTTTCAAACATGCCTTCTAAAGAAAAAGGATGTTTTGAGCTCACATGCAATGTCAACATTTTCTCTAACATGGCATTGCTGTGTTTAAATTTTGTCTTTTGCATTGAGGTTGAATTAAAGCACAAAGAATAATGATTCTTCAAGAATAAGTCACATGTTTTTCTATTAGAGGGAAGGGATTACTAAATTTGTCACAGAAAGAGCTTTGGATAATGTTTTTAACCTTTTTGTAATATTATGATTACCTTATCTATGAAAAGAAGGATACAAATGGAAGTTTCTTAGAAAGGTTACATCAGTATGTGGCTTGAAGGGTCAAGGCAAAATTTGAAAAGAATCCTCTAGTAGACAATTATTGGATTGAGAAACACAGTATTTCATAGTGACAATATTTTACAAAAGAAAAGGACATTCACATGAGGGGGGGTGATAAATTTTAAGAATATTGTACAAACAAAATTTAAAGCCCAGATTTTTTTTTTTTTGCTTAGCTAAATGATTGGTAGTGTCTAGTTTACAATTAATATATAAGATTTCAGTAAATTATCATTAGAGAAAGACTATATAAAACCCTGCAGTGAGGCTGAACCATATTTTCAAATAATCTGTATCACAAAAATCAACTTTCATATGCAGTATCTACAAATTGGCATTTTGACATCACAAGAATTCATCACTGTTATCTACTTTAAGGATGACAGTGGGGAATCCCAGTGTCAAAGTGTCTATTATTATGTTAGTCATATTTTTGTCAATTCAAAAAACTACCGAAGATTGTCAACTCATGTAGCTAGAGTTTTCCTGTCTGGCCCACAGTCAGGACAAATCTCTCTCACCCGCCAGGCCCACAGCCGCTCAGACTCAACCAAGTAAACACAGAGACTTACATTGTTTACAAACTGTATGGCCGTGGCAGGCTTCTTGCTAACTGTTCTTATATCTTAAATTAATCCATTTCTATAAATCTATACCTTGCCACATGGCTTGTGGCTTACCGGCATCTTCACATGCTGTTTGTCATGGTGGCGGCTGGCAGTGTCTCCTCAGCCTTCCACTTCCCAGAATTCTCTCCTCCTTGTCCCGCCTATATTTCTTCCTGCCTGACCACTGGCCAATCAGTATTTTATTTATTGACCAATAAACAACATGTTTGACATACAGACCATCCCACAGCAAACTCACAAAACAAAATGATGTGTTTTTTCTCAGGTTTGGAATTAGCATTGGTTGACCCTGTAATTTTGGCATGTGCTGAGGCAGCAAATGATGGTACCATGCATTGGAAAATGAAGCTCCACAGCAATGGAGCAGAGAAGAGATAGAGGAAGATGGGGGCCACAGGAAGATGCTAGGATATTTCTGTCCCCCTCATAAAGCATGTGACCAATAACTTATAGAAATCCCACTAACCTACATCTCCTAATGGTTTTACAGCCAACCAACATTGCTACGGGCTTAGTAAAAATCTTTTAATAACTGATAGTTTGAGAAATAGCTGTCTAAATCATAGCAATTATAGAATACAAAGAAGAGATTTTGTCAAGAGGCTGTTAATTAACTATAAAATGTTAATGTTTCCAGCTATTTAAAAGTAGCTACATATGAGGGCTGAATGTGTCAGTATAAGTAGCAAGATTAATGTGTGAGGCTTTTCTTTCATCCTGTTCCTATCTGAAGCCCTTGAGTCTTATTTTATTTTAACCTCTAACATCTTCTTATTTTTTGTTTATATTTTCCATGTTACAACAGAAAATAATTTTGCATGTTATCCAATGACGATTTGCTAATACCTTTTCCTCCCTGAGTGTTGATGTATGCACTTTTAACAAAATAGATCTAGGACAATGTACCAGAAGATATAACAAAAGAAGCCATGTTTGGTACGGGGTTCAATGTTGAAGAAACTGATTAATATGCACTCTACTTAAATATCCCTATAAAGCTTTTATGTTAAAATTTAATTCCCCAGATAACAGGAAATAAGATTTGGGGGAGGTGATAAATCCTGGTGTTAGATGTTTAATGAACAAGATCAGTGTTCATCTGCCAAGACAGATGTGCCCACCTGTGAAATAATGGTACTGCTGCCATGGGGTTAACAAATTGTTCTTTATTGTTCTCTTCTTGGATTTTAGACAAATTTCACAGAATGGAATCCATGTTTGGTAAGATAAACCTAGTGAAAAAAATTGACAGAGAAGACCATAAACCTTAGCGGAGAACTGAATACTGCTCAGATGAATTCACATAAATAGCATATTAATGGAAACTGGAGGAAAACTGATTGCTCATGTTGTTAAAAGAAAAAAGTTAAAAAAGTAAAGAACCTGGCAGAGGTGTTAACATGTCAGAGTTGTTGTAGGCAGAATCTGAGTGAGGTCAAACGAGGTATGTGGAAGGAAAATATTCAACAGTTTTGAAGTTGTAGATTACGTTCTCTTAAATGCTTATAGTAAACTATTTGATGGGAGAAATATCTTCAAAGGAGCACTTTCAATCACACCTAAAGTTTTTTTTAAATGTTTGCTATGATATATTATAGCAAATGCCAGGGCCTGTTTGGGAGAGGATACTAAGTGTGGCCAAATGATCTTCTATAAGTACATATGCATTGGTCTATCAGGTGCTGTAGTAAAGACCCCATAGACACTTCAGAAATTAAGAGTTCATTTTTTTTCATAGTACAGACTGGAGACCAGAATTATTCTAGCTAGAGGATTCAGGGGGCCTTTTTAATCTTGGTATTCACTCTCTATGGCTGCCTCAGCACCTTTTCCTGTATGTCTGCACATTTATCCTTAGTCACAACAGCTATGGTCCCAGAGAATATGGGCCAGGCCCTACATAGGTACTGTCAGCTCCTTTTCTGAATATAAACTGCTAGCAAAATCAGGGAAGGTGTTCTAGTATGCCCTTTTTGTTTTCACAGTGTTTAAAAGCCATAGAGCATGTCTCTCTCCACTTAGATCAGAAAGATAGAGTTGACAAAGCCTTGAATATGTGATCCAGACAGACATCTAAGTCAACTATAAGAAACAGGATGTCCCAGATAGATAGAGCAACTACCATTCAATTATATTCTAAGGGAGAGTCAGGAAATGGTCATTGCCGGCAGTCTGCCAAGGAATGCCTTGATATTATTAGAATAACCTTGGGTTCATGATATGAATTTGGAAAGGCTCTTTCCCTTTCTACTAATGAAACAGATTAAAGAAGCTTAGTGCCAGCCAGCTCTTCTTTAAAGAAATAGTAGAATTGGGGAGTGAACCTGTCCAGTCCTAGGCTTTTGGTTGGTGGAATGCTCTACCACTTTTTCAAACTCATTGTTGGGTGTCAATCTCTACTACTTACTTTTTTCATCAGTATGACCCAGTGTCTGCTAAGAAGAAGATCATAGAGGAGAGTATTTATTTTGGTTCTAGGTTTGATATTATACAGTCTCTCATGTTGTGGAAAGAATCAAAGAGGAATTTGAAGCTCGGGAAACATGTAAATTAGTTATTTTTTTCTGTCTTGGCTCTCAGGAAGCAGTGGGCTTGAGCCAGAACCACCCAGGACAAGCTATAATCCATAAGACTTGCCCCCTACCCTGAGACCAACATATTGTAGTCATATCTCCAACCCCTGAAGTTTCTTTCTTGAATTAGATGACACATCTGTTAATGAAAGTACAGAAGTTACCCAGTATTATTTTATCAGGAACTATGTGTCTCTTTCCTTTAGTGTTTGCTTTGTTCAGTTGGGAGCATGAATATTCAGTGAATGGACACTTGCAAATGTTGAATCTCCTTTATAAAATTTTTCCATTGTTAGTATATAAGGGCCTGCATCTGTTTAGCTTTGGTTTGAAATCTACTTTATCAAACATAATGACTGTGACTACTTGTTATTGTACATTCAATCCCTTGTTATATTTACTTCTATTCATTTACTCTTTTTGTGACAGTGAGCTTTGTTTCTTAGTGACATAGTTAGAGCATCTTTTCTAATCCATTGGGCCAGTCTTCATAATTTAATTGGACAGTGAAGATCAGTTACATATACAGTTGTGACTGAAAGAGATTTGCTGTAATTTTATTGATTGTTTTTCTGGTTGACTGGACTGCTGTTCAGTCTTTTCTTTCACCTCTCCTCACATCAGGTACTTGCTAGTTTACAGAACTGGTTATATTTGATTTTTTTCCCAGTTCTCATTCACTCATTTCTTCCTCTCAGGAAATTTCTTCTTTCCTGTCCTACAGAAACATTATTTTCATCTTCCTCTGTGTAGGATACCTTAATTATCTCTGGTGGAACTAGCTTGGTGGTCAGGAGTTGCTTTGCTTTATGCTTATTTCTTTAAATATCTTTATTTCTCTACCCATCTAAAACATACTCTTGTTTGGGATAGCAGTCTTGCTTGGCAGTTACTAAATTTTAGGCTTTCAACTACATCGTCCTGTAGCTGAAGTTTTCCTGTGTCCCGCCTGGTTCACAGCCACTCAGACCCAGATAAACACACAGAGGCTTATATTAATTAAGAGCTGTATGGCCTAATGGTTCAGGCTTCTTGCTAACTAGTTCTTATATTTTAAATTAACCCATTTATATAAATCTATACTTTGCCACATGACTTGTGTTACTGGTACTTTTACATCTTGCTTCTCCTGGTGGCGGCTAGCAGTGTCTTCTCTGCTCTGTCTTTCTCCTTTCAATCTTAGTTAGAATGTCCCACCTAACCTTATTCGGCCTCACCATTGGCCAAACAGCTTTATTTATCAACCAATCAGAGCAACACACATTCACAGCATACAGAATGGCATCACCTATCATTGTCCTATGTTGTTCCGGGTTTCAATCTCAATTGCAAACTGATGTTATTCTTACATGCTCATCTTTGTGAGTTGGTATTTTACTCTTAGAAGAATTAAAATTGCTTCTTTGTGTTGCAGTCTTTGCATTTTGGCTGTAATGTGTTATGTTGAGGTTCTTCTTTAAACATATCTACCTGGGGTTTAAAATGTCTCTTCTGCTTGAATGTTCATTGCTTTGCCTAGAATTTTCTGCTAAAGTTTGATTGAATATACTTTCTGTACCTTTAGTTTTTCATCTTAGATCTTTGTTCTACCCATTCCCAAGGTTCTCAGGAATTGTGTCTATCTTCTCTTTTTCTATTTTATTTTTTAATGTATGAATGCAGTATCCTCTCAAATGTGCCTTCTCTCCTTGATATTATTCAGACTGGTCAAGTCTGTTGGTCAAGATTTCCATTTATTTTTAATGTTTCTATTTCCCCCAAAAGCTCAGTTTTCTTGATGAATTTCTCATCCGCAATTTCTCATGTTGCTGACTTTCTGCCCACAATCCTCAGCTGATTTTCTTATTTAGTCTTCTGCATTTTTTGGACCATATTTTCATCTGATCTTTTAACCATATCATCATATTTGCATTAAATAATTGAGAGTTTGTCGTCTGTCTTTTAAGAGTATTATACTTCTTTGCTTGCAAACATTTTTTGTCTTTCTATATTGTGATTTGGTTATCTGTTAGGACTGTCTCTTCAAGTGTTCTTTGGAAGCACTGTTGGTGAGAGCAACATTCATTGAGGGCTCAATCTACAGTACTACTTAGGGAAGAGAGAACAAAACATTGCTGTAAATCAATGTTTAAGCAAATTAGATAAGAAAATATACTTTAAATTAATTGTTGTTAACTACTGTGCCATAAAACATAATTGAAAATGCGGGATAAGCCATGATGTTAAAAATCTCTGAGGGTAAGGGTTTAAATAAAAACTGAATGAAATAAAGAAAGACAATAGAAACAGAGAAAGAAAGCACCTAGATTAAAACAAAAATTAAAAAGATCAGGAGACAGGAAAGGAATATTAGAAGGAGGGGTAAAAAGAACAAGAGATTTAAAAAAGTTTCATGATAAAGAAAAAAATGAGTAAGCAAACATAGATAAATATAAAGGAACACAAAGGAAATCCTGTATGTTGCTTCTAAAAAAGTTAATAGTAGGAATATAGTAAAGAGAAACTTTAAGAAATAAATAAGCCAAAAGTAAACAAAGACACAATGCTTTGGAGCTTTTCTTTCCGAGGTCTCTAATATAGGAGCCTGCCAGGAAGGGAAAGCAGTCGGTTGAAGCTGGAGACCTCTGGCTCTGCTGTTGTGCAAACTGGGACTGAGCCTGGAATGGCTGCGTGCTCAGCGAGCGACGCTGCAGTCACTCCAATAGTTTTCCATTCGTTGTGTATCAAAAAGTGTCTGACCTCCGAATTTTGGAACCTGTGGCTAAATTGTTTCCCCCACTTCAAACACTACCTGTTTGTCCACTTTGGGTGACTACTATTTAGTCCAGGGGTGTCTCCCAAATGTACTGGGGGAGACAGAGGTGGGTAGAACACAGATTTGTTACTGGAAGGCTCATCTTCATACTCTGTGTTAAACACTCTGAGGAATGGAGGTGAATGTGTAGTGTGCCCCCTGGATCAAGGTTTTTGTGCCGCCATCCTCACAACACAAAGGAATCCACAAATTTAGAGCTGTTCCCTAACCCCGGATCAAGGTGACCAGACTGAGCAGTTACTCCTCTTCTGCTCTGCTGCCTGCAAAGCTTCTAGCTGCCAAAGCCTCCTACATTTGAGCTCTAGAGGGCATTTGCCTCCAGGACTTCCTTGGTCCATGATTGCTTTGATGAACTGTTTCTTACTCAGAGCCTATGGTTGGGCATCTCCAGGCTTTTTAAGGTGTGATCATTCCTTGTTTCCAAGCCTCCACAATAGCTCAGTCTCAAGATGGCATAGCCCTCTATTCTGTCAAAAGTGCCAAGATAAACCTCTGCATGGCTCACTTGGCATGTAGTAGAATGCTCATAATAAATCCTCCGTGATGTACACTTGTGAGAACTATGTATGGGCTTGCTGTCTGCAAGGACTGATTGCTCTTTTTTTTTTTTAAACCAGGAACACTAGCTTACCTGTTGAAGTCTTCAGCTGCCTCTCTCCTCTGAAAAGCAGTCTGGTTTCTCATCTTCATTACTGTGCTTTTCTAAGTTTTTTAAGTGTCCTATAACCACTTCAGTCCTTTATTATATTCTTTCTTTCTTCCAAAGGGTATTCTTCTCCTAACTTTTCTTACTCCTGGTGTCACGGTTGCTTCTAAATCTGCTCTTATTTTTTTTCTCATGTATATGAGGTGAATTTTGAAAGGCAAGGGACCTAGAGAGGAGATTTAAACTTTTGTGTTCCTCCCAAACTCATATGATAAAAACATAACACTCAAGAAGATAACATACTAGAAAAAAATAATAACAGATTTACTAAAAATGAAAAGGATTTATTCTGTCTCACATCTAGAGGATGCAGCTCCTCATGGTAGAGACGTAATGGTAGCAGGAGCTTCAGGCTGCTGATCCCTTTGTGTCCAGAGTCAGGAAGCAGAGAGCGGTGAACGCTTGCACTCTGCTCACTTTCTACTTCACTAGTATACAACCCTATTCTATGGAAATGTGCCACACAGAGTTAAGTGGTTTGTCCTACCTCAATTAACCTAATTAAAAATCTTCCTTCACATTCATGCTCAGAGAGTTCTTCTAGATCCCATCAAGAGACAACCACCCCAGATGAGTTCCCTAATAAAAGAGGCCCTAGGTAATTACTTTCTTCTACAGTATGAGGGCACAGTAAGAAGTCTCTCTGTATGGTCAAAACAATGCCCTACCGGATTTTAACTCTTCCAGTGTCTCCATATTGGAATTCTCAGGTTCCAGGACCATGAGAAATAATTCCCATTGTTGTAGAAGGTATCTCCTTTGACATAAGTTACTCTAACATCCCGAGTGCTGTGAATGAAAATCCCTGAAAAGAAGCTGTGCCTACAAAGGCTGTGGAGAGTTTGGAATGTTCCAGTTCCAGTAGCCTAATTACAATTTCTTTTGGGTCATCTTCAGCTCTGGACAGACAAGTTCCTTGCCCACATCTGTGGAAGACCTAACATCTTGATAAACAAATAAAAACGTTTGGAATATACTAACAACAAAATCGTATTTTCTACCAATTGAAGGGCCAAGAACACTATCCGCATCTTATAGTTGACCTCCCCCGTCCCTCATCTTGGTATAGCCTGCCTCTCTGACATTTTCACCAATGTATTTTTAAAATGTCTTAATTTGGAACTCTCTCCTTTTTCCTCTTACCATAAAAACACAATTAAACTGCTTTCACAATGGAATACTCTACTTGGGGAGGCCTAAGTCTATGTTCCTGGACTACAATGGTAATTATATCATTAGCAAGAACAGTTAAAATAAATATTACATATAATAACTAAAATATAATTAGATAGAGTAAATATACTAGAAACATACATTGTGGAATGTGATTTGATAGGTATTCTGTTTTTATATGACTGTACAAAACACAATTATATTTCAGAGAGCTTCCACTGTAGAAGTTTAGCACCTCTCTGAGGGAATAACACACACCACAAAGCAATGGATGGGGTTGTTTGTAGTCCCTAGCACAACTTGCATGGGAACATCTACTCAATATTTTATTCTCTCTCTCTCTCTCTCTCTCTCTCTCTCTCTCTCTCTCTCTCTCTCTCTCTCTCTCTCTCTCTCTCCTCCCATACTTTATACTATTTGAATTCAAAAAGACATAAAAGATAATGATTTTTTTTTCAAAAGAAAGCAGCAAGTAGAAACCTTATCTTTATTGAGCAAATTGTACAAAATGATATGGCTGCTCAGAGGCCAGGATTAGAATGCATAGCCTGTGATCCTACATACTAGATAGAACAGATATCAAATAAAGCATCTCCTATAGATGAAAGTGACTGTTAAGGAAAAGAGTTACCATAAGCAGCAAAGAGGAAAACATTGCACTGAGCCCTGTTAAAGTCTATTTTACTCTTCTTAACCAATTAGTGAAAGTCTATTATCTAGGACTCATGCATAGCAAAGGTTCAGACTCACAGCAGCATGGTGCATACATTTAAGTAGCTGGTGACAGTAGCCGGCTGCTTCAAATGGAATTGAGTAGTTGTTTCCCAGGTAATTAAGAAAACATTTAGCAGAGTTTAGGAACTGTAGTGAAACCATCACTATAATTCTGAAAGTACGAATTTCTTTATATTTTATACATGGGTCTGATGAGTAGGTGTAATCAAGAATTCTCAATCCACATATTTAATGCTACATTTTTTTCTTTATTTTAATTAACCTTCTTAACAACATGCAGCTAGTTCATCTTTTTCAGGGATGTCTAAGGTTACTCGGAGAGGGGAACATAACATAGTATGATTCTACCCAACTAATTAGTGGAAAAAAAATCCACCAAAAATTGAAAGAACTGCTGTAATGTGTAATGAAACCATTACTTTGTACTTAATGTCAACTTGGGAAAAGATTCTTTACAAAGGGTTAGAGAAATAATGTACATATCTTACCTCAAAAGAGACTTAAGTACTCTAGGAGATGAAATTATGCATAAAAATAACTACCATGCTAAGCATTTAAAGTTGATTACCATTGTAGCCAGAATAAATATTGTTAGTAATAAAGTATGTAGAAAGTTAATGAAATGAGAGTTCCATAGTTCCAGGTTAGGGGAGCAAAACAGATGATTAAGGCATTTGGGCAGGATTGTGATTAGTAAATTGATACAGTTTGTACCAAGACCAATTTGACCTTATAGAAACTAAATCCTCAGTCTCCTAATAGGACAGAAAGTATCAGATGAAAATCAATTATCAATTCATGTACCATGCTTGCAACTCTAATGTGTACATTAAAAGTACATTCCCTAATGCACTGCAAGAACCCTTATCAGACCACAGTGCTTGGAAGCATTAAAGAACAGCCACTGCTTTAAAATCGTGTATTGACAGATGTGACAAATTATTTTTTTTTAATTTTTATTCATTTTACATACCATCCACAGTTCCCCCTCCCATCTCTCCTCCCACTTCTCCTCCCATGCTTCCCTCCTGACCCACCCCCCATCTATTCCTCCAAACGTGTAAGGCCTGCCATGCAGAGTCAGCAAAGCCTGGTATATTCAGTTGAGACAGGAACAAGCCACCCTACCCTCCTACCTCCCTCACCCCCCCCCCCCCTCACCCCCCACCCCCTTCCCTCTCCCCCTCACCCCCCCCAACATCAAGGCCGAGCAAGATATCCCACCATAGAGAATGGGCTCCAAAAAGCCAGCTCATGTACCAGAGATAGATCCTGATTCCACTGCCAGGGGCCACTCAAACTGACCAGCTACACAACTGTCTCCCACATGTAAAGGGCCTAGTCCAGTCCCATGGTGGCTCCACAGCTGTTGGTCTAGAGTTCCTGAGTTCCTACAAGCTTGGTTCAGTTGTCTCTGTATATTTCCCCATCATGATCTTGACCCTTCCTTGCTTATATAATCCCTCCCTCCCTCTCTTTGATTGGACTCCTGGAGATCGGCTTGGTGCTGGCCTGTGGATCTCTGCATCTGCTTCCATCAGTTATGGATACAAATTCTCTTTTTTCTAAAATAAAACAAAACAAAACAAAAAAACATTAACTAGTGTATAGAAAAACAAAGTTTATTTGTTTTGTGCTATTTTTGATGTATAAACAGTATCTATTTTTTCTCATGCAATTGTTTAATATCACATGGTGGTGCTAATTTATGTAGGTGGGTGTTTGCATGATTATGTAACAGCTTATTATCTCATATACATAAAATGTAGCTAATGAAAAATTTCAAAAAGATATTTTTAAAATATTATAGTTTAGACTTAGGATGTAGCTTGGCATTTCTTTAGCATGAGTGCCTGAAGTCCTATGTTCCTTCTTCAGTGCCTAGAAAACTACCACGAAACACCTCAACATCTACAACCTAAACTTGGTTGTAAGCTACAGAAAAGACTGAATGCATGGTTTTGATTTCTGCCTTAGTCTTGAAATTCTATTGCGATAAAACATGTCGCCACACACTTAGAGGATGAAAACAACACAACACACAACACAAACTATCATCCTACGGTTTTATAGTTCAGAAGTCCAGTGGGTTCATTTGGTTTCACTCATCTTGGCTTAATAAGATCCAACTCTAGCTTTCCTCAGGCGGCTGTGTCTTTTTTGGACTCTGTGGATGAATCTGTGTTCAAGATGATTTTTGGTTATCAGCAAAATTCCCTTTCATTTGACTTTAAGACTAGCATCTTCCTTTCTTCCTGTCATTCTCATTTTCCTACTCACGCCCTCCTCTTCCATTTTTATGTTATTCCTGAGAAGTCAGTTCTCCTGTGACTCATCTTAACTCCATGCCCCTTCCCCTTCTGCCACACACCCCTTACACCACCAGAGAATACTGTTTCTAATGCTCTAGCCATTAGACAGGGCAAGATCCCTTCCTTATTCTTTTCAAGTTGATTGGGCATTTTCAATCACCTGCAAGTATTTTCAGTAATATCTATGTTAGTGTGGAACTGAACAGCTGGGTGGTGAGAGTCTGCATAATTCTATCTGCCACAGTCATAATAATTGATCAGACTTATTTCCTTCATTTTTGTCTTCCCTCTCTTTTAGCCCTCTCTCTCCCTCTCCTTTCCTCCCTCACTCCATCACCCCTTCCTCTACCCCCATCCCTTCTCTCCTTCCTTCCATCTTTTCAGTTTGAGAACAGACAATTGTACATAAGGCCTGCACATGTTACAAAAGCACTCCACCCTGACCTATGTGCCCAGCCAGTAAATCTGATTATTTTTTAGAACTATATTTAAGCCTTCATTTAAATATCACTCCTTATTTCATTGTGATGACTTATTTTACAGCTAAAATACTTCAACATAAGCTGATTATGAATATTTTTCTCAAAAGACAGAATGAATCATTTCTAAAGTTTATCTTATCAGGATTTGAAAATCTTAGCTTTGATAAGAAATAAAATCCCACTGAGACCTATGTACTTATAAAAAATAATATATCTTTTAACAGTTTGAAATCAGTATTTAAGAAAATAAGTGTTAAATATCTTTTTCTTTATTCAATCTACTGTTTTTACTAATAGCCCAAATTAACTTTAAACTTTATCTAGTTTTGAGTGGGTAATAGAATTTCAGTGTTTAAATACCAATGTTCTTACTAATTTCATCACTGTACTTTTTTTTCTTATGTTAAAACCCAAAATGTTGAATGATTTGTTCAAAACAAAATGTTTGCTACTTAGGACTTGGACCTTCTGTTTGTTTATATGCTACAATTTTTTTTTTAATTTTATTCTGGTGTGATCAGACACCAGACAGCCAGGGAAGTGAACCTGGTTCCTCTGGAACATCAGTCAATGCTCTTAACCACTGAGCCATCTCTCTCCTCTACATGCTACAATTTTATTGATACAAATTATTTATTTTAATACATACAATATAGATTTAAATTATCCTGTTAATGCTAGTGAGAACTGACAAATATTAATAATTATTTACTGGGCTGAGCATCACTCTTTAAAAATGTTTTAAGATTTATGATATAGTATATTCTTGGGATCTCTTTTTTTTGGTGCTGATAATGATCAAAGATATTGAATACATTTTATTCAGTTGTCAAGATCATTGAGCCTGACTATATATGACAAAGATCAGTTGGTAACACTGAGATTGACCTCGTCACTAGTGATTTAACTTAATAAAGTGATAGATTTAGTGTTTTGCTGCAACTACTTACAAGAATAACAAGAAGTCCTAGTGAGTGTGCCTTATTAATGCAAAAAGTATGGTACAGGAGTAATACTGAGGAACAAACCAGGAACCTTACATATATATTCCTAAATATATAAAGACAACCTGCTCAGTCTTTGTCTGTATAATGTAACTTGTATGTACATGTTTCCAGGGCTCACCATTTGGTCTTGGATGACTAATGGGTGTGCTCTTCCCTGGGGAAGACTATTTCTCCTCTTCACAGTTTTCCTCATTTGCTTGTAGTTTTTGCCTACAAAGTTTTGCCTAGAGTTGAGACCTCCTATGCTTTCTTCTTTCTACATTTGCGTTCTCACTGTTGTCATCTTTTCTCAGGCCCTGTTTAGAAAGCCATGCTGGTAAAATTTCATGGGTGTAGGTTCCCTTACACTTCTAGGAGGCACAGTTTCAAAGAAAACTCCTTCTTCCTATGACTCTTGCAATTTTTCTACCCTCCCTTCCAAAATACTCCTTGGAACTGAAGGGACAGAAGTTGTTTTGTAGATTTAGCCATTGGGACTGGGACCCACAACTCTACATTTTAATCAGTGGTACTTTGTCCATTCTTGTGTGTTGGTCCAGGAAATCTCACTAGAGGTGTTGGGAGAATGAAGAAATGGCAGACACAAGCAAACAGAAGAGCTGGATTGTGTAGATTAGTTTTCAGATGGGGAAGTTAAAGAACTTCAGAAGCTCAGCATGTTTATTTTGTACAGTTTAATGGGAGGCAAGGTTATTACATACAGATGAACAAGTTGATGGACTGTTACATGCAAACAAAAAAAGAAGTCAAAGTTATATACAACTGACCAAGGAAGTGGGCTTAGATAATCTCAGTGGGAACAGTATCTGTAGGTAATAGTCATTAAGTCATAAGTATTCAAGGGTTAGAAAGTCTTTGAACTTATACCAAGGAGTAGAATAGCTGGGTCAGGTATATGGTAAATTTATTTTAAGCTTTTTCTTCAGAATTTTCTACTGATTTCCAGAGTAGCTGGATCAATTTGCAATCTTACCAACAGTGAGTAAAGGTTCCCTTTCTCCAACATCCTTTCCAGAATTTGTTGCCTGCTATTTTGCTGATGTTTCTAATTATGACTAGGATAAGATGAAACCTGAAAATTTGTTTTATTGCTATGTTTCTGGATACAGCAGGGCAAGTTCACATATGAACTTAAAGAACTTATCATGGCCTGCCTAAAACCAATGGAAGCTCAATCGAAAACAAATCTCAAGATGGTGAGAAGAGGCAGACTTAAAGTCCTACCCCTAGATGAGGAGCTGTTGGCAATAAAGTTGAGAGGTTTTGAAAAGAAAAAAAAATAACAAAATTTTGTGGGTAAGAAGTGTGATGCTGGGAAAAGTTGGATACGTATGATAAAAATATTTATAAAATTATCAAATAATTAATAAACACACACACACACACACACACACACACAATACTACCCTATGCCATCTCTTGAACATAAGCTCTCAATTTCTTCCTAACATTTAAATTTTAACTATTGACAGTAAATTATTATATGAAATACTCATCTTTTACCTCCAATATAATTTCTTAATATTTCTCCAGTGACCACACAGATTCTTATCAAGTCTTAATGTCTGCCTAATTCTTTATAGTTAGAGACTATTTCAACTTCTCTCTCTACTTTTTTCTATCTCTAACACAAATGGTAATGACTGTCCCCATTTTATTCATTGTTAATTCCTTTGCATAATTCTGGACTTTTCACATACATTGTATTCTTCAAGAAATCTTTTTTTTGCTAGTGCTCTCCTTTGACTCTACTGTTCATATCTTAAACTTTATTCACTATGTTTTCTTCATAGCATTTGTCACACACATTACATAAATTACTCCCCATAGAGGACATAGTTGGCAAAAGGCAGAACTCATGTGTGTTGGGGATTACAAATTGCTTCTGAAAAAATACAAAGAGGAGATTCTATTAATTACCTAGGATATAAGATAGATTCAACCTAACACTGACCTTTGAAGTCTCCAAAAGGATGTTGTGGCCCCACAATGATGAATCCACTTGGCTTATGGTAATACCACTCAGATGATAAACACCATCCAAAGGTCAGCTTTGGACTACAAACTACTCAGGACAATGTCAAAGCAGTTAGTTAAGATCATCCAGCCTTATAGACTACTCCATTCAGGACTTCAGATAAACCTTGCACTCTCTCATCACAATGAAAATGAATGACAGCTAGCTCTCCCAGAACTTGATCATTATCCCAATTTTTGTGGACCCCTAGAAGATGCAGTCACCCCCAGACAACAGGAAGTAATTTGAGAAATACGATGTCCACATTCTCAAGAGGTGGGGTGGGTAGTTTTTGGTTGTTCAATGGATGTTTGCCATCACTTAGAGGTGTTAGTTACAAGTTGTTATTGGTCGTGATCAGGGAGGAAACTAACCAAAGGGAATTAAATTCTGGAATCTCTTTCTGAAAAGAAAAAGTAGGGGTTTAGCAATGATATAATAAAAGACTAGATTACTGAATCTACTTTAAAACTAAAAAAGCAACTACTAGTCTCAAATATTTTACATTGGTATGGATATTTTTTGTATATCGATACAAATTTAGAGTTATTTTTGTTATACTGTATATATATTTCTACTCTGGTTTAAGATATTTTTGTATATTGATACAAATTTAGGGTTATTTCTGTACATATATATGTATGTATGTATATATATATATATATGTTTCTGTTATTGTTTAAGGTATTCTATCTATGCAACTCATTTAAAAATGTAATGCCAAGTTCTAGTCTTTGAAAGATATTGAGGAGAGTAAAGAAAGACTGGTTAACAGTTAGTTATCTATGACAATCAAACTTATAGTTATGTTAGGTATGTTTCCATGATTAAACTGCTATATTGTAGATAGATAGTTGGTCTTCAAGCACTTCAGAGATGTACAGAATAGGACATTTAAAATGTTTTAATAACCTGAGGCTTTTCATGACAATGAGACACCTTTGCTCCTGGAAGCACCGACTTACTACATAAAAGGATGATGGGCACTGAAAAATCTCCATATGAAGTTCTTTCATTGTGGCAAAGCTAGCTATTTGGATAAGAAACTGCCCTTGCCTCAACTACTGACAGTATACTGTACAAACAGGACAAGTAGTTCACAAAGAAATAAGACTGCCAAATTCTGATAAGACAAGATGAGAGAGTCATACAAAACCCCTGCTTCACAGAAAAGTCTGTCAGATATTCTAGGCCTGTAGGCTGAAGATAGATGCTCCAGTGTTGCCGAGGAACCTTGTGTAATTACCCAGGCTGCCATCTGTTTCTGTTATTTCTTTTAGTTTTAGAAGTTGCTTGCACTTGCTGTTTACTCAGGTAATATTATATCCTTCTTGGGTCTTCGATGGGGTTAAAGACTAGATAGTTACAGTTTTCCTTAGTCATGATAGAAAGTAAATTAGGTAACAGACTTTGGACTCATAAGAGAGGATAGATAATGAAGTATGTTCTCTGAATTTGTCAAATACAATTTTAATGGACACTATGAATGTAATTCTTACTTCATAATTGTTCTTTATACAGCTTCATTTGTTAAAGTTAATACCTTGCCTTTCTATTTAGACAATACCTGATAATTGTTCTTATTGTATATAGTTTTACTATGCTAGAGTTAAAACCCTTTCCTTTTACTTAGACAAAATGGGGGAAATGTTGGGGGAGAAATGTTTGTGTTGATTGCTCCAAGACCCCAAGACCATCAATAGAATCAAGTTCAGTTCAGAGGACAAAGTCCACATTCACCTGACTGGTGTGGATCATAGAGTTCCCTGGTGGACTGAGAGGGAGATATAAGGGCACACAGTGGAGAAAAAGGAGGAACTGAGAGGTAGTATAGCACTTTTGATCTGTGAAGTGGAGAGAGGAGGGTGATCATCTCTGCATCGCTACTTGGACCTCTCAGGTTTACTATGTAATATTTACTCTCGTGTTCTATTTCTTTAATAAAATGATAAAATAAATGATAATATCAGGCACTGAATAGTGTGTTTCACTAAATATCAAATGCCTGATATCATGTAATTGGTACTTAATTAATGGTTTCTGAATGTTTGAGAAATTTAGTGAACTTGGTTGGAGGTTTTTAAGAAATGAAAGAGGAATTTTGAGAGTGAATGAATATTCATTGTAATAGATGCAAACAAATGAAATACAGTTTGATAAGATTAGCTGATTCTTATAAAAATAAGGAAAATACAATGAGGTATTAATTCTTTTACTTTTTTTTCTTCTTCAGACAGTTTTCTGTGTAACAGCTCTACCTGGCCTGGAACTCCCTCCATATACCGGGTTAGACTCAAAATCACAAGTACTGAGAGTTGCCATATTCCATATAAGTGCATTTGCAAATGTAACTAGAACCAATGTAGTCATCCATAATTACTAAAGCAATAGAAGTTGGAGATGATTAAATTCAGAAAGACAAATTTTCTGGGTTATTGGATCAGTAGCATAAGTGATCACAAGTTAAAGAACCAAATAAGCCTAGGAGATTGTGAACATTTGAGGTAATTTATAGTTAAACCAGCTACTAAATGCTTTACATACTCTATAAGTATGTGCATATGTTCCTTCTGCTTCTGCTTAGTTTTCTGTACTTTGCAAGCTTTCCTCTCTGGGGACTGACATGTTTTGATAGAACTATTTCTTTCATCTCTAACAGTTTAGGCAAAGGGGTTCTTAGCTCTGACCTAGTGAAAATACAATGAGTTACTTCTCCACAAAATTAGAACCATTCGTGGATACTGGTCATGTTCAAGTAATAAACCTGCACTGCACATATTATGGTATCACTTCTATAATTTTTATCAGAAAAATGTAATGACTTTTATTTGCATCTTTGTACAGTTGGTTTCACATAAGTATGAAAAATTTAAGTCATTATTTATCAGGCATATACACTCATCATCAAATTTCCAAAACATCAGCTGTTAGGACATCCCATCCTCAGGCTCTCATTGACTTTTACCCTCAATAACATTCACTGTGAAACATATGCTAATCATGCACTTGAGTTTACTCAACAAGTATTCAGAGCAGCTACCACATGCCAAATTCTAATTAGTCAAGGTCAGTGGCTGATGAGCCAGTCTCCTAATTGGTCACTGTAATAAGAGAGTAAAGTGTTACAGAAATAGTAGCTGAGTTTGGACACATGGGTGCAACTTTATGACACCCAAATGGATAGGAAAGATTATGATGACACCCAAACATCTGTTTAAACTATCAATACCTGTGAACCATCTCAGCTTTAGTGACAGAGTACTATTTCTTCAGAGACAAAGTTATGGACTATAAGGTTAAGCATTTGCTTTTTTAAAAGGATACATAATATAAAATTATACGCCGGGCGTTGGTGGCGCACGCCTTTAATCCCAGCACTCGGGAGGCAGAGGCAGGTGGATCTCTGTGAGTTCGAGGCCAGCCTGGACTACCAAGTGAGCTCCAGGAAAGGCGCAAAGCTACACAGAGAAACCCTGTCTCGAAAAACCAAAAAAAAAAAAAAAAATTATACATCAACCTATAGCATTTTACAGATCAATCAAATAGAATCATACCCTCCCCTTGTATAAATTAAAGGAACAAATACAATTCAAAAGTTACTTAGCATGTAGTGCTTTTTTACAGTCTTAAAGATGTTGCAATTTTCTTCTGCTTTGCAGTTTGCAAATATTGCTTCTTAATAAAGCATAACAATTATTTCTTTTGAGACTGAATGAACTACATAATAAGCTTAAATCAGATAAATGTTCTTTTACCCTGGAGCCCTCTTCAGGGGATACCTATCGATGAAGATCTGAGACAATGGACACACTCCAGTAGCTCATGAATCTTATCTACTAAATATAGTAAGCAACAGAGTCAAAGATCAATAAAAAGATTAATGATTTTAATTACCCCTCTGTAGCCAGTTGTGGGTAAAATTTTACTTGCTGCTTTCACTAAGGGTAAAATACCACAGTCCTCTTTCCAGTAAAGCTAATTTGACTTTCTCTCTGGTAAATTGCTCATTGACAATCATGTAATGAGTCTGCTCTGTGTGTGACTGACTACTGAGCATGCTTCCCCTTCAAAGCCCATGGAAAAAAGGCTATAAAACTGATGAATGACACATAAACTGTTTCTTTATGAAAAAAATCCTAGGAAATAAGACAATTTCCAAGCAAAAGTTTCCCACATTGAGCCATATGGAGCAAGTTAAAGAGTACCAAATGGATGTTGTATTTATAGAGTCGCATGAACAATGCCAATAAATACTGACAAGTGCCTTCTGAAGATATATGGAATGACAGATGAGATTATTTTCTCTATGACCAATAAAAGACTAAAAGAAGAAGTTTAGTCTACATGAATAGCTTGTGATTATTAATCCCTCAGAAGAAAACTAGTTAATAGCATGCACATATATTTTAATTCATATTCAAGAATAATTGGAACTCTGAACATTTTCTAATATTTCTTTCTAAATTATGCCCTGGTATGCCATCACATTAATCAGGATTTGATACAATTAACACTTCTATGGAATGAATGAAGACACTCCATAATAACCAGAATTTATCAAGAATGATTGGCACATAGGTATAATATTTTATTACTTAAGTTTTAATTTAATTTTGATGGTGGAAAGAACAATGTTGTCATGTATTTTTAGAAAGTAATCTTAAAATTATTCATTTTATTACATTTGTCTGACTCTAATTTGTGTTATTTGTCTTCTTCTCTATTAACATGATTAGAAGGTCCTCAATATAACACTAAATTGGTTTGTTACTGTCAAATGTTAATATGCTGTGAATATTAATAACTACCAAGGTCCTTGTTAGGGGCATAAGTTCAGAGGACTACTCAGATCAAGGGAGATGAAATTTCAAGGAATTATGTCAGCCAAATGCACAGAAAAATCATTCTTATACAGCCTTAAAGGGAAACAAAGACATTCCACAGAGCAACATAATGATTTCCCAAACCGTTGCTTTATTTGTTCAATGAAAAGTCTCATGAAATACTATATCATCACAAAGGACATCTCTGAAATTCTCTTTTGTTGTCCGAAAACCAGAAACAACTACCTGGAGTGTCATACTATCTAAAAACAAATTTTTACGTACGGTTTGGGTACAAAATATTTACCAAGGCTTCATTCTCATATGAACACAGGAAAATGGCACATGTGATGAGAAGAAAATACACAGCTGCAAAGCAAGGCCTCAAAACTAAGCAAAGTTGTGGGAAGATTGTGTCTATCACTTTCTGCCTTCCTTTTGGTTGATCCTATATCCGGGTTTTGGTCAGTCACCAAATATGTGCTATCTGAGGAAGTGCCTACCCTTCGGTGGTCGACCGTGAAGGAACTAAGGAG
Source organism: Peromyscus melanophrys (assembly GCA_902168415.1). Lineage (NCBI taxonomy): Eukaryota > Metazoa > Chordata > Mammalia > Rodentia > Cricetidae > Peromyscus > Peromyscus melanophrys. Next base: position 20,559 of record CABHPR010146165.1, read on the forward strand.
TGGGAATAGTCTCTTGATAATACATCTACCAGCTGTCTTTTCTCGAGAATCTGAATGGTACAACTTTCACATCCACCACTTGCAGTGCCCAAGTGTATTTCCCTCCACTGGTTCAGAGAAGAGTTCCATCAGCATTCCAGGGGGTGGCCAATGTCGAAGGGAAGCAGAAAAGAGGAAGGCCTCAAGATGAATGGCAGCCATAACTGCTGAAATTGGTTTTGTCGCTACAAGGGGTTCTCACCATTGTATAGTTTTAGATTCTCTGACTGTCAGTTGTCATCTTTGTCTATTTAAGAGAGAGAGGGAGAAAGACAGAGAAAGAGACAAATGGAGAGGCAGAGACAGAGAGAGTATATAACAGGCACACATTATTATGAAGGCTGATCATTTTTATTTTATGCCATCTATAAACTGAAAAATAAGGAGTACTGGTGGTCTACAGATCTGAAAGTCCAATAACCAGAAATTCTAATATGTCAAGGGAAAAAGACAGATGCCCCATCTCAGAAAGAGAGAGTCCTCCATCCCTACCTCTTGTTCTAATTGAACCCTCAGTGGATTAAATGATGCTCATTTCATGCTGCTCAAGGCATATTTTGCATATTCAGTCTATTAATCAAAATGCTAATGTCTTTTGGAAGCTTCCTCACAGACATTCTTAGAATTAATGTGTTTTTCTTTTCATCTATTTCAGCATCCCAGTAAACTTGACATGGAAAATTGACCATCACAAATAAGAAAATTGAGATCTTCCTTCCTATGTGATCTGAACCTTCTTGTCATTAGTGATTCTCTTCTCAAACTGTTGCTCACAGAGGGTTAAGACTACCAAACATAATCCATACTATCCCTATTTACATTGCATTGAACTAACATCACCTATACACAAAACCAAACATGTTGTCAAAACAGGAACTTTTTTATGCCTCTGGACTTCAGAAAGCAAGGAACTTAGTAGTAGTGATAGTTTTACTTCAGTGGGCCACTCTCTGTGTCAGGTGGGGGAAATGGTGTTTCTTTGGGGTAACAGTACTCTTGGAACTTTATTCTAGGTCCTAAAGCCCCATCTAGAGTCAGGATAATGATAATGATAGTAAATGAAGCAATTCCTAGTTCCTCTACTTGTTTCCATTCCACACACGTGTGATCCTATTTTCAGGTTACTTTTACCTAACAGATTCAAGTCATTGAGTATCCTGCATATCTGAGATGAGCACTCTACCTCTCGAGATTAGCCAGTCTCAAGTGTTCATCCCTAATCACACATACATGCCAAGGACACTAAATTTATACATATTTGGGGGGGAGGGAGGATGGGAAGGAGAGAGGGAGGGAATACCTAAAGAAGAGGTCAATAATCTAAGAGGGAGTGGGGTAACACTGAAAAGATAGAGGGCAAGAGAGGGGAGGAAATGATGGAAAAACACTACTCAGGTATGAATTTAAAAAAAAATATGAATAAACCAACCACTATTATTGTTTGAATGTTTCATCCAAAATTTATATTGACATTTCATTGTCACTATAGTAGTATGAAGAATTAAGACCAGTAAGAGGTAGCTGGATCATGTAAGCTCCTCCTTTATGATAGACATAGCTGAGGCAGTAAGAACGTAAGTTCAAGTCCAGCCTGGGCTATATAATAAATATGAAAAAAGTCTGGGTAAAATAGCAAGATGTTAATGAAAAAAAAAAACAGAATAAAACAAGAAAAAATAAAACCCAAGAATATGAGTGACTAAAAATCATCCTTTCAGTATTCATGAGACAAAAATATTTGATGCCTTACACATCTTTTCATGAATAACACCTGTCAAAAATTCACATGTAGAAGAAACATGGCACAATAAAGTCCATTTAGAAAAAAAATTACTGAGTTGTCATCATGCTCAGTCACGGCAAGCTGAAAGCCTTTCTTCCATCACCATAAGCAAAATACTCAAAAGGCTCAGCACAGATAGAGCCTTTAGGAAAATAGAAAGTCAAACAAAACAGACTTAAATAACACCAAATAAAGTCATCTCAACTGGCAAGAAAGTAGTTAAAATAACCTGTTTTTTTGCTCTTTTTTTGTAATGACATTACATAAATTGTGTAAACCCCTAAATCCTTTACTGATAAAACAGTTAGAACTAATAAACAAGTTCATTGAACATTGTTACACAAAATAACTTTTATGACTGCATGTATTACCCAGGTATTAATTAAGAAGATAGTCAATTTTGATAGCATTAAAATATTTAGACTAAACTTAACAAAGAAATTGAAAGACCTGTTCAAAAGAAACTATCAAATGTTGATGACAGAAATTAGAGAAGATGCAAATAAATAGAAATTCATGTCATGTTCAGGCTATGAGTAAAAAATCAAATTGTTAAAATGAATATGGCACCCAACAAAATCCACAGCCAATTCAATGGCACTTTACAAATAAAAAACACAATAAAAAACTTTTATGGAACTAAACAACTTCTTAAAGTCAAAGACACTTTGAGTAAGTTGAGAGATAGAAGCATGCCACTAGAATTTTAAAAAAGAAAGCTAAAGGCTGGGCAGTGGTGACACACACCTTTAATCCCAGCACTTGGGAGACAGCCGGGTGGATCTCTGTGAGTTTGAGGCCAGCCTGGTCTACAGAGTGAGATCTAGGACAGGCACCAAAACAACACAGAGAAACCTTGTCTCGAAAAACAAAAAACAAACAAAAAAAAAAAAGAAAAGAAAACTAAATCAAAACTACATCAAAGCAGTATATCCTGTACTAGACTTATGGTGACAGTTTTCTGGGATAGCATGGGGGAGAACCTGGATTTGATCACCAAAACTGAAAAGCAATCTGAAGAAGAAAAGGAAGAGGAAGAAGAAGAAGTAGAAGAAGAAGAAGGAGAAGGAGAAGGAGAAGGAGAAGGAGAATGAGAAGGAGAAGGAGAAGGAGAAGAAGAGGAGGAGGAGGAGGAGGAGGAAGAGGAGGAGGAGGAAGAGGAAGAGGAAGAGGAAGAGGAAGAGGAAGAGGAAGAAGAAGGCAGTCCCTATGTTCTCCTCCTTCTCCAGCTCCTAGATTTCCTTTCTTCACTCCTCAATCTCTTTTCTTCCTCTTTTCCTAGATTTCTCCCTCTATATATTCTCTCTGCATGCCAGCCCCTCCTATCACTCTCCTGCCTTGCTATTGACCAGTTCTTTTTTAGACTATCAGGTGTTTTACACAGGCACAGTAACACAGCTTCACAGAGTTAAACAAATGCAACATAATCAAAAGTAACACACCTTAAAATAATATTCCACAGTAACTACTCTTTGATAATTCTGATATATTAACTCTTAATAATTGGTTGATTTAGATGGTCTTTAAAACTTTCAAAGACCTACAGAATATGGCATTTAAAATGTTTTGTTAACTTAAGGCTTTTCATGACAATAAGACACATCTGCTCCTCACAGTACCAATTTATGTCAGAGATGATAGGCATTGAAGAAACTTTTTTATAGAGTTTGATTTCATCGTGGCAAGGTTAGCCAATAGGCAAACTGCTATTGCATTTGACTGCTTGAATGAATGCTGTGCAGAATGAACATGCAGGACCTACAAAGTGATCTCTGAACTTTGCCAAAACAAAGCAGGATGGTCCTTCAGGTTCATGCTTCACAGAAGAAACTGCCAGACATTCTGCAGGACACAGAGGAAAGTGACTGACAAATATTACCAAAACAAGGCAGGACAGTCCAAAATTCCTGCTTTGTAGAAAAGTCTGATAGATACTCTAGGCCTTTAGGTGGAAGATGGATGCCCCAATATTGCAGAGGAACTTTGGGTGACTGTTCAGGCAGCCAAATATCTCTGTTGTTAGGTAATATTACATCCTTCTGGGTCTTGAGTTGATTGAGTTGAAGAATAAATAGTTATAGTTATAGTTTTCCTTAGTTATGATAGAAAGTAAATTAGGTGTAAAATTTTGGATTCACTAAGATAAGATAGATAATGAATTATTTTCTCTGAATATGCTAGTTACAAATGGACAGAATATTGCAAATGTAATCCTTACTTGGTAATTACTATTGTATATAGTTTTACTATGTTTAAGTTAAAACCTTTTCATTTTTATTTAGACAAAAACAGGGAAATGTTGTGGAATATTAGTTTAAGGTGTGTTACCTCTGATTATGTTACATTTGTTTAACTCTGTGAAGCTGTGTTACTGTGCCTGTGTAAAACACCTGATGGTCTAATAAAAAACTGGCCAATAACAATGCAAAGGAAAGGATAGTCAGTGCTGGCAGGCAGAGAGAATATATAGAGGGAGAAATCTGGGAGAAGAGAAAGAAATGAGATTGAGGAGTGAAGAAAGGAGATCTAGGAGCCAGAGAAGAAGGAGAACACAGGGGCCTGCCACACAGCTACAAGCAAGTCACAGAGGTAAGAGTAAGATTTACAGAGGCAAGATAATGAGAAAAGCCTGGAGGCAAAAGGTAGACAGGATAATTTAAAGTTAAGAAAAGCGGGCTAGAAACTAAGCCAAGCTAAGGCTGGGCATTTATAATTAACAATCAGCCTCTCTGTGTGATTTATTTTGGAGCTGGGTGGTGGGCCTTCCAAAAGGAGCAAAAACAACAACTAACAACAGGTGGCTATGCTGGTTAGTTTTTGTGAAATTGAACAAACTAGAGTCACCTGGGAAGAGGGAACCCCAATGGAGAAATTGTTTATATCAGACTGGACTATGGGCATGACTATGGTGCATTTTCTTGATTAATGATTGACAAGGGAGGGCCCAGCCCACTGCGGGCAGTGTCATATCTGGCCAGGTAGTCCTACATTGCGTAAGATTGCAAGGCGAGCAAGCCACGTGAAGCAGACCAGTATGTAGCGTTCTTCAGTGGCACCTGTTTTAGTTCCTTCCTCCAGGCTCAGGCACTAGACTCTCTGATTTCCCTGGAGGATGAATTGTAACCTGTAAGCCAAATAATACCCTTGCTACTCAAGTTGCTTTTGATGAGTATTTTATCACAGTAACAGGAAGAAAAGCAGGACAGTATAGATGAAAGTAAATGAAATATCATATAAATGTATACAAAGCCAAGAAAAAAGACATGAAACTAAGACTCAATTTTAAAATCAATATAATTGAAAAACTTTTTAATGTTTTATTTATATATATATATTATATATATATATTATAATTAACTTAATTTCACATATCAGCCACAGATTTCCCTGTTCTCCCCCAATCCACCCCCAATTCCCACCTCCTCCAAGGCAAGTTCTCCCCTGGGGAGTCAGCCCAGCCTTGTAGACTCAACCAAGGCAGGTCCAATCCCCTCCTCCCTACACCGAGGCTGAGCCAAGTGTCCCAGCATAGGCCCCAGGCTCCAAAAAGCCAGCTCATGCACCAAGGACAATTCAACTGTCCTACTTATCCAGAGGGCCTGCTCCAGTTCCTTGGGGGTTCCTCCGCCATTGGGTCACAGTTCATGCACTTCCACTAGTTTGGCTATTTGTCCCTGTGCTTTTTCCAATCCTGGTCTCAAAATCTCTCGCTCATACAATCCCTCCTCTCTCTCGCCAATTGGACTCCCAGAGCTCTCCACCTGGGCTTGGCCATGGATCTCTGCATCCACTTCCATCAGTCACTGGATGACAGGTCTATCATAACAGCCAGGGTGTTTGGCCATCTGATCACCAGAGCAGGTCAGCTCAGGCACTCTCTCTATTGTTGCCAGTAGTCTACAGTGGAGGTATCTTTGTGGATTTCTGGGGACCTCTCTAGCACTCTGCTTCTGCCTATTCCCCTGAGGTCTTCATTCATCATGGTATCTCCCTCCCTGTTCTCCCACTCTGCTCCTGATCCAGCTAGTACCTCCCGCTCCCTAAGCTCTCTTTCCCCCGACCCTTACCCTCCATTACCCCTCCACCCCCAGTTTGCTCATGTAGATCTCATCCATTTCTCTGTCATTGGGTGATCCCTGTGTCTTTCTTAGGGTCCTCTTTACTAGGTAGCCTCCCTGGAGTTGTGAGTTGCAGTTTTGTTATCCTTTGCTTTATATCTAGTATCTACTTATGAGTGGGTACATAACATATTTGTCTTTCTGAATCTGGAATACTCTGAATGTGATAGAAGAGAAGTAGGAAGTAGTCTTGAATGCATTGGCACCAGAGATCACTTCCTAAATATAACACCAGTAGCACAGACACTGAGAGAAACAATTAATAAATGGGACCTCTTGAAACTGAGAAGCTTTTGTAGGGCAAAGGACAAAGTAAATAAGACAAAACAGCAGCCTACAGAATGGGAAAAGATCTTCACCAACCCCACATCTGACAGAGGGCCGATATCCAGAATACATAAAGAACTCAAAAAATTAGACATCAAAATACCCAACAGTCCAATTTAAAAAATGGGCTATAGAGCTAAACAGAGAATTCTCAACAGAAGAACCTCAAATGGCTGAAAGGCATTTAAGGAATTGCTCAACATCCTTAGACATCAGGGAAATGCAAATGAAAATGACTCTGAGATACCATCTTACTCCCGTCAGAATAGCTAAGATCAAAAACACTGAAGACGGCTTATGTTGGAGAGGATGTGGAGCAAGGGGAACACTCGTCCACTGTTGGTGGGAATGCAAACTTGTACAGCCACTTTGGAAATCAATATGGTGTTTTCTTAGAAAATTGGGAATCAATCTCCCTCAAGACCCAGCTGTATCACTCTTGGGCATATACCCAAGGAATGTTCAATCATACCGCAAGAACACATGCTCAAATATTTTATTTTAAAAGTAAAGTGTGTTTAAACAGTGAACAGTATTGGCACTGAAAATTAATATGTAAGTATAAATACATATATCAATATACAGTAGCCAAGATATTTTTTGTATTTTTGATAAAAATAAAAAATATCACAAATTTTTGGTTGTAAGTCTAGCTTTAAGGCTGAGCCATCTGGGTCACCTTGCACAACCTAATACATGGGGAGGTACTTAGTCTTACTTTAATTTGATATGCCATGTTTTGTAGATACTCATGGGAGACCTGCCCTTTCATGAACAGAAATGGAAGAGGAGTAGGTTGGTAAGGGGAGTTGTTGGGGAGGGACTGGGAGAAGAGGAGAGAGTGCGAAAATTTCAGCCAGGATATAAAATAAGTAAATAAATAAATAAATAAATAAATAAATAAATAAATAAATAAATAAATAAAACCTTAAAAAATCACAAACAAACAAACAAAAAAACCCAGAAAAGTCATGCTTCAAGATTGTAGTATGTAGGATCAGGAAAATGTGTAAAATTCTTTTGGTGATGCAGCACAGAATGTTAAATAATACAATGTTGTGGCAACATTGTGAAGTAGGACAGGAAAATAAAATCTAAGGATGGACAAAGGAGATGCTTTGAGACTATGTGCTATCCTATTTCTGGGTGATAGATATGATGTCTTACACATTTTTTCACTGTCTGTATATATTATTATGCATATAATCATACATATATATATATATATATATATATATATATATATATATATATAAACATGTATGTGCATTACCATTTCCACATACTGTAGGGACATTTGGACCCCTGCTAAAGTAAATTCTCTGTTTTGTATACTAAAGCTTTATTAGACTTTGTTGCAATGAAATTTCATCCCACCTTATGGATCAGATACAAATTTTATATTTTCTTAAATGATTTATATCATATTCAGATACCTATGCTTTAAAGTAACATCACAGAGTCAGAACCAAGAACAGTTCCTTGTAACTTTGAAAGTCTCTAAACCAACATGAACATCACACTCATGTTGACATGTCATTGTTACTGTATTTTACATAAAATAATTAAAATACTTGCTCAGAGACTTCATCTTTACTAATTATATGACAGGTGTAAACAAAATAGCCACATTTTATAAAAAGAAATATGACCTTATTAATGAACTCTTATTTGAAGTTAGCATGCCATGAGATTTCTTTCTAGTAATAAATGCTTTTTACTGTGTCTAGCAAGATATTTCACTTACAGTCTTATAGCATTTAAAACCTAAGGCGTACATAAATATTTACATAGTTGTAGGAAATTTTACATTCATTTGAATCTGTCATTGACTTATCTATCAAACACATTATCAAAGGGAGTGAATCTAAAGGAGAGGGGAGGTGTGGAGGAAGTGGGAGGAGGGGAAACTATAATCAGGATATATTGTATGAGAAAAGAATCTATTTTCAATAAAAGAAAAAACCAAAAATTAAAAAAAATGGTAGTCTTTCAAATCATGTTTTCCTTCATGCTATTTAAAGGCAACAGATAGTGAAACAAAGGATATGTATATATTTGCATTCTATATTATATTCATAGTTTCATGGTGGTTCTTTTAAGCAGATGAATAATTGCATACTTTGTCATCCACTGAATTTAGTGTCTAGGGGACAACTCAAAGCTGTTTGCATTCTGTTTGCAATCTATGCATTCTATCTGGCAAAGTAAGTTATTTTGAGCCTTCGTATTCTGGACAAGAAAATATATAGTTTGAAAACAATTTGAATTGCTCTTTGAAAAAAAATATTATATCACTGAGCCCGTGGTATGGGTCAGCAGGTAAAGGCATTTGCAGCCCAGTCTGATAAACCAAATTCAACCCCCAGGACTCATACCGCAAAAAGACAGAGCTGACTGCAGGAAATAGCCCTTTGATCTTTCAATGTGCCTGTATACACACACACACACACACACACACACACACACACACACACACGCGGCATAGCAAGTTCGTACGAACTGAAATACTACTGTGCACAAATATCATTCGTGTGTGGCTAATAACACATTTAAAATAAAATCTTTACAGAATGTCTAGGCACGAAGCCTTCGGACTTCAGACTTCTTTGGATTTAAATAGAGCACAGTGGTATCCAGTGGGTAAGAATTTGGACACCATAGCAAGATTATTATTAAAAGGAATGACACAGAAACTTAAAGGTAGCAAGTATTATGCAGGCTCTCGCCAAATAGATGTCCAAATGTGCTCAGTCATTGGCAGAGTGAACATTGTGATGGCATCTTGCTAAAATGTGAAGCAAAATATTTAAACATAAACAGTTAATTTTATTAGACTGTATAAAAATTGTTCTTATTTACTCTGTTTTAATGCCTACAGATGCAAGCATCTGTGTAATGAGTAGAAACAGTACACTACAGAGGTATTGCTCATAACTGCAGGCATAATCGAAAGTGAGGTAATCCTTGTTAATATGTGAATTGACTCCAAAGAGGAAGTCCACCTGCTTCCTTTGCATTATTTCATATGACCTGGAGAAAATGTGATTTAATAGACTAGTCTGTCAAATAAAACATTTTGATCACAGACCCTGTCACAGAGATTTGCATCTGCTTGAGACACATTTAGAGAGTAATCTCAGGGGTCAGTGACAAAGGCCAACCAGGAAAAGAGGTAGTAGGTGACCTCTGCACACTGCCACTTGCATGATATTAAACACTGAGAGTGAGAAAGAACTAAGCTCTTTAATATTTATTGAAAATGTAGTAGATATTCTCTAGCATTCTAGCCTTCTTGTTGAATTGAGTTTAAGGGAGTATCACAGGAGAAAATGAAACTATATTAGATGCTTGAGACAACTGGTAGCCACTAGAAAGTCAGTAAATTTCTGGTCATCTGATATTTGGATTGATAATGGAAGTATCAACGTAAAAAATCACTACAATAATAATTATTTCAGTGAGCAGGGTCTGATGCAAGCCACTTGTGCAAGTTTGTGTGTCCACTGAGTCATCAATAGAGAACTGCAACATGCGTGTGCTCTGACAAATCCAAATTAACAATTCGGTAAGAACGTGGTGAAACATGGAGAATGGGAATTTACCCTCACTGCCTATCCAAAGTCATGGCTGGAATTATCACCCTTCTCAGCTCTGTTGAAAAGAGAGGTCACGAGTGTGTAAGATGGGGCCAGTGGAAATAACTGCCCAAATAGAACAATGTTCCATCAGAGCTGGCATCTGGACTACAAATACATCAGTTTGTACTAAGGACTTCAAAACTTCTACAAAATTAGGCAAAATCATCTGAGTTGGTGGTGGTGGTGGTGGTGATGTTGTTTTGTTTTGTTTATAGACAGCACATTTAAAACTACATTTATCGATACTTTTCCTCAGAAAATTTCCATATCTTCCAAAAATGTATTACTTTAAAAATAAGCAAGTTCTTAGAAAAATGGGATAACACACAAATAATCATTCATTAATATCTTTGCAGTATATACATATTTTCATCATAGAGTGATGAACTGGACCTCTGGGTTGGCTGTCGGCAAAATGACAACACAGATTTTGGCCCACCAATCCTGCACTTCAGCAGCCTCTTTCCTAAATTAAATACTCTATGTGATTGCAAGCTGAAAATTTGAATATATGTAAATGTACTTATGATTTGAATATGGAAATGTTCACAAAAGAAAGCAGTAGGTAAAGAAGGGAGAGGATTTTCTTAAGTTAGGCCCTGTGTGTGCCAAGCCTCAGATAGTAGATGCACGAAATTTATTGAGCAGGTAAGTGCTCTCACAAGGGAGCAGTAAACTCAGGAAAGGCCAGAGAAATAAAACCTGGGCAAAACCAAAATATTTTCTAGATATCTGCCTCTGCTTCATCCTCTAAGTGGCTCGGTGTGTAAATTGCATCACATATTCTGTTGCAAACTGAATAATTGATGTTTGAACCTGTGTCAATCAGCCATGGACTTCACAGGCCCCCTTCCACAAGGGAACTACTTCAGAGATGAGAGAAGATGGAGGATTAGTGACCCCACTTGAGGACATATTGGTGAGGCGCCAAAATTATTCACTACAAGACACTTAATTTGGGAAAACGTATTTTGTTTGTCAATGAAAAACAGTAACAGCGGAAGAGGAGAGGTTTAGATAGACGAAAGAATATGTCCTATTGAATTAATCTTAATGAGGAGTTACAAAATGATTCTACTCTTGGCAAAATTATTAACCTTAATCCACAACTGTAAGAAGGATATAAAAATGGTGTTTAATGAGGGGTAGGGTGGGGAGTGCTATTTCTAAAGTACCTTGGAAGTGGCATTAATATCCAAAGAAATAAGTTGTCATTTTTTACAGTTATCACTTGTATTAAAGTTGTTATAGTTTATATTGGTAGATTTTGTTTGCTAACTTCTTCTATGAACATCATATGTCTTAAATGATTAAAAAAATATTTATTGAAAGTAGGTATGGTGGCAACAGACCTGTAATCCCAGCACCTGGGAGCCAGAGGTATGGAGATGAGCAGTTCAAGCCTCAGCTTCATAGTGAGTTTGAAGAATCAAACAGGCACAAATACACACACACACACACACACACACACACACACACACGAGAGAGAGAGAGAGAGAGACAGACAGACAGACAGACAGACAGAGGCATAGAGATGCATAAACAAACAAGAAAAACATTTCTTGGTCAGAAAGCACAATGTTCTTTGTATACTTGTTTCATCATTTGTAGGTCAGCAAAACAGTGAAAACAAAAGACTACAGGTAGTAAGTTATAGTAACCGTGTACTTTGGGAGGACTAGTTAACTCAAACTACAGCAGCTGAGAACACCACGTATTTAGTGTGTTACACTATCTGGACCACAGTCCTGCTTTACTGGGTGTTCATTTTCAGGATTACTTAGAAAATTGAAATCATGGACTTGGTCCAAAGCTGCAAATTAGATGTTGGTAGGAGAAGTTATCTCAAGGTTCAACACTGGACAAATATACTTCCTAGTTGACTCTGTGGTTCTTGTTGGGAAATATAACCTTGGTTTTGTTATATTTGTCCCACCAACAATGGAACAACAATGTAAGAAGGAGGCAGAAGAGGGGGAAGTTGCAGAAGGAAGAGAGTGCTGGGGAATGAGAAAGCCCTGTCTTCTGTAACCTAATTATTGAAGTGGTATCTTTTGACTTTGTCTATGCCTTAAACACAACTTTCTGTGTTCAGCAAGCTCAATGGAGGTTTTTAAGATGGTGAGTTCTCCAGAGGGTTATTACCGTGAACCAGGTCAGAAGCTGCCTGCAACAGTAAAGACTGCAAACAACATAAAAAGGGTTTTTGCTTCTTTTTTTTCCATTACTGTGTCTAAAATCATGCTACAGTATGATATAATGGACAACAACCTTAGCGCAGAGAAATTACTAGTATCCTTTTTTATTTTTGATAAAATGGAGACTAACAGTCTATCCAGAGCTTCACTACATTGTTAGCAGGCAGGGAACCTGCATTCAAATTGAATTTTGCAAATAGAGTGTAATGATGTGATAATATTGGAAAACCATCAGATTCCTTTGTATTCTACAGAGTCCTGGTTTACAAAGCCAGCCTCCAAAAACATTAGAAGACATAAATGATACAAGATGCTACTCACAAGTAAATTATTCTTCATCTTCTTCATTAATCTCACCAAGATTCTAAAGCACACATTATCAAACATGCACAGTTAGTGGGTAAAATAAGCAAACTTCTGTTAAATATTAGTTATCCTCACTGTTCCCCCTAACTCTTCCACATGCTTTGGGAAATGTTTGCTTTGTAGCCATAGAGTGAACTGAATTATGCCCAGTTTGTCAGTGCCTGGCATTGCCTTACATGGTAAGCACATGTCCCTAATAACTTTTCAGGTTGAAATGACTATGTAAATTTCCGTAAGTAGACAATGCAGAGAGCATTAGTTTAAAAGCACCTAATCTTATTTTCAAAGTTAGATAAGAAACAATCAACACTTGAAAATGAAAACCATACCCCTGAGCTGAAAAGTGAGGGCCTAACAATGTTATCTAGACTAATCACGATTCGCTAAAACAACCATCATACTTGCAAAGTAGAAACACTGATTTAATTAATTATAACACCTGCGGGGATCGAAAATCTGCCTCTGTATGGAAAAGCAGAGGCTGGCAGAGCACATATCTGTCTTTATTCAACAAATATATGCATACATTAATAAGAGAAGTGTATCAAAAGTGAATTAAGTGTCATTGTAATTGTGAATTCTATTCAGCTTTATCTTTCCTTCTGGTAGGAAATGAATGGTTTAATGTTGTTTATTTGTTTTGTTTTTTACTATTGTTAACTTTCTTTTTTTGATACTTTAATGTAGTTTTAATTCAATTATTTTTTTCAACCCAGTCATTTCACCATAGGTGACCATGCTGAATTCATTAATATCTAAGGGGTAGTAAATTAAAATATAATGTTTTTCATTCAGCGTGGAATCCTGTGACTACCTACTTAATATTTTGCCAAAAGCTATTTAATGTGTGACTATACACCTACATTTCTATCAGAGTTGACTATTTGAAAGTAGGAAATGAATCTCTTTAATTTGTTTTGTTCAGAGTATCTGACATAACATCTTATCTAGAATTTGAGACACTGAAAATGTTAAATAAATGTATTCTGTTATAGATAAAAGTTGATAGTTGCTATAAAACATACAGTAAACAATATTGTAACAAGTAGATACAATTAACCCAAGAATAGAAAAATGACTTTGAAGTTTCAGATATCATATACAACACAGTCATAAGGAAATGATATTGTGGTTTTTTTTTTTGTCATGTGAGTGTATATGTGATGTGTGTACATGTATATGTATGAATTAGCATTTATGGAAGCACACATGTGGATAGATGAGCATGCACATGTGTGTATATGCATGTGGAGGTCTATGAGTTGATGCTGAGAGTCTTTCTCAGCTGCTCTCCATCATATTCAGTGAGGCAAACTCTCTTACGTATAACCATAGCTCCCAACATCTAGTCACACTAGCAACTTACTCCAAGATTCTGTCTCTGCCTTCTGAGTACTGGAATTACAACTCAGCCATCAGACCATCTGGCTTTTGTATTACTTCTGAAGATCTGAATGCAAGCCCTTACGTTTGCAAGACAAGTGCTTTAACCACTAAGAAGCTTTTTCTGTCCTGTAAAATAGTATTCTAAAGAATAAAAGATGCTTAAATAAAAGGGTTGATCCACATAAATGCCTTTACATATAAAGTATATAATCATATGATTGGATTTCACCTAATATTTCTGAAATTTTCTCTGCAGCTCTCAGCATACATAATTATTCATTTGTAATGGCTAATAAACATTTTAAAATATACTACCTCAGTAATAATTAAAGAAATGAAAATTAACAAAGTAAAATTTTTTACACCTACACATTTAACATTTTAACTGCAAAAATTCAGAGTTAAAATATGTAAAGAAAATCACACTTACCCACATACACACATTTAACTACATGCTACTCTACCCAAAAGTTCAATAGGTCAGGAATGTACAAAATATTAATTGCATATGCTTGTGTAATGAAGTAATTGAAATGATGAATTTTTTTTATTTTTTATTTTTTTGTTTTTTTGTTTTTTTGAGACAGGGTTTCTCTGTGTAGCTTTGCGCCTTTCCTGGAGCTCACTTGGTAGCCCAGGCTGGCCTCAAACTCACAGAGATCCGCCTGCCTCTGCCTCCCGAGTGCTGGGATTAAAGGCTTGCGCCACCAATGCCCGGTGAAATGATGAATTTTTAATTGTATGGGAAATATTTCTCATACCTTTGTGAAAAATTCAAGATAGAAAAACCAAAAATATTATCAAAATTGACTCTAAATGATGTTGTAGAACTTTGCTATCCATGCACTGCACTGAATTTACTAAGTGACATGAGATAATTTATGATCATAGATTGTTCTGATGTTGGATAATGGAAATATGAGGAAAACTCAAAAAGTTTATAAGTATAATAATCAAGTCATTCATTTCATGCTATTGAAATAAGTTAAACTCTGATCATTCTCAGTTGCTCTTATAAAATCATATAGATTATATAAAGTGAACAACTGGTAAGAGACAAGTAAATACTATGATATTTTATGGGAGAAATTAGTATTTAACTCCATTCTTATGACTTGAATGACAGGTGTCTGTGAAGTGTACTGAAAAGCAAATGTGGAAATGGAGTTTGTAGGAACTCAACTTATGTTTGGAATATGACTCACCTCAATGTACAAAGTGTGAGGAATAAGGCTCATATTCTACAAACTCTTCAGTGTTACATAATTCTTTGATGGAACTACCAGCTCATAAAATTCACAGTTTTTTTTTTTAGTAAGTTCCTTTGGAACATTTATTTGGAACTACTTCTTTAAATAGTATTTTTATAAATTTGTAATGTTATAAAGTCATTCAAAATATTAACATGCTTTTTATTAAGAGCAATGTGTATTTAACTTGCTCTGATTCCTATAATTGAAATAATTGAAGGTATTATTCATTTACTCTGCTTTGTTAATTCATCCATCTAAATGCTCTAACCTTGGAAATAAGTTGTATGCATGGAAACACAAGCAGAAATGAAAATTGAAATATTTGAGCCGAAGAAAAAGGACAGCTTATTGCTGATTTATAAGTGCTTATGTAAATTTTCCTTAAGGAAGCATTCTTTTATACTCAGTCAGAATTTCTGACTGGTGTTGGTTGAACTCCATATGTGGGCACAGAACCTGTTTACAAAACTGGGTTGTGCTATTTATTGACCTCCAGTTAAGTAATAATTGGTCCACGTCAGTAATGGAGTAGCTATATAAGGAGACTTGCTACATGTTGCTATTCAGTTTCTTCACAAATTGATGTGTCACACAAGGAGAGAAGGAGTTTTCTTTTTACAGTAAATCTGTAGCTCCTGAGTGGAATGTCATGCAATACATTGCCCTCATAAAAAGCCAACAATGGGGGAAAAACATGCCAAAAAAAGATAGGTAATAACATATGTGGAAATTCTCTCTGTAGACATACAGACAGACTGACAGACCGATAGATAGATAGATAGATAGATAGATAGATAGATAGATAGATAGATAG
>CABHPR010146166.1:892-30168 GCA_902168415.1 Peromyscus melanophrys
CTACCAGAATATGTATGTTCGGCCGGGCCTTCTCTTCGTCTGTCGTCCGATGAATCAGCGTGTCTTGAGCCCCACGTTGGGCGCCACTTGACCCGTCCAGCAGGTCCAGTTATTCGTGGGTCTCAAGCTCTGAAAACACCTGAAGGAATCATGGGGAGAGAAAAGAAGGAAGCCTTGCATATAATGAATGACAAGAGTCAGTCTGAGTCGTGTCAAGGCTTCGTTTATTGATTGGGGTTTGAGGTTTATATACAGTGTTTTAGGCTGGGAGGGGCAGAGAAAGGAGAGTGGAAAATTTTCAGGAGAAGTAGTCAGAGTGGTTGGGGGGAGGTGAAGTCTCTTTGGTTCCCAGGCTCTGCAGCTGGCTGATTACTGTTCAAGGCTATATCTAAAAAGTATACTTTCTAGTTAGGCCAAGGTCGTCCTGTTTCTGCAGGACGTGCAGTTTGGCCAAGGGTGTCTCGTTTTGCCAGACTCTAAACTCCAAACAACAATCTTGAGTCAGGCCGTCCTAGGTCAGTCTCTAACACTATATAAGTATGTATAGATCCATAGAGTTCCTTTAAAAATATAAGCTTGCAAGAAGAATCTAAGGTAGTCCTAAAACATAAAGTAATAAGCTTGTAAGAAGTAAAGATACTAGTTGTAAATGTAAGTTTAAATAAGAAATAAGAAGATGGGATGAATATAAGAAGTATATAAGAAGTAATAAGAAATATATCTGCTAAAGTAGTTCTATAGTTTCCTTAAAGAGTATAAATAAGTAGATGTTAATATGTTATATGTGAGTTTGTAAAAATGTGTAAATGTTGAGTGTGAGTTTATGCTTAATGTATATGGTGAAAGAATCCAAGACACAGACGGTTAGTGTCATAGTAGACTGCAAAGTAGGCAGTCTGAATGGTTTCAAAAGCTCCAGAAGCCAGCACCAGCACAAGGCACCCACAGCTGAGATCTGTGGAAAATCAATGCAACACAGAAAAACCTGAGCTAACGTCAAAAATAGTGCAGTTTAGAATACTACTGTACCTAGAAAGGTCTCTGTCTGTGAGAACAAAAGTTGCAGAGACACTTGTTTGAACTAAAATTATTAACTGCAAAAAGTTTTGGTTGTAAAACGTCTCTTCATATTTGGAAGTGAAAGCCTGATACCAGAATTTACTTTTTTGAACTTTTTGAACTTAATGAGAAAACTACAAAAAGATTTTGGTTATGGATTTCTCATATTTGGAAGGCTAGTACCAGAATTTATCATTTGAATTTTGAGACTTAAGAAATGAAATGCACAATAGAGATTTCATTGCAATGGGACAATTTCGAGTTTATAGTAATGACCTAGGAACTGTTTGCTGTAATTGGGTTAAAAATGGAACTGTTTAAATGAAGAAATTTATTGTTTCTACCTTGACTCAAGATGCAATTTTGTGAATGCATATATGCTGGTGATTCATGTATTGTTCTGCGTTAAAAATGCAATTGTTTTGTAGGAAAAAAAAGAAGAAGTAGAGGTAAAAATAAAGAAAGAAGAAGAATAAAAAAAATTACTTTGTTTCTCTGTCTTTTTCTGCCTCTCCAACACCTCTTTAATCATCTTAGTGTCATTGGGAGCTATGATATGTCAAGCAGTAAAACCTTTTGTCCACTCAGCTTTACATGCAAATGCTCATTACAATGAGTTGTTGGTCTGGTTCAAGGTCTCTGGCTTCTGATATACCATCAATACTGGACCCTTACCAAAAGTCCTCTCAGATATCCTGCAGTTGCCCCAAGTCATCGAGATCCTGCGGCTATGATTCCACAGTACCAGTCCCTTCACACATTCTGGCAGGACATAGATGGGGTATATGTTGGGGTGGTCCAACTTAAAGCCCTGAATGTGGGTCTGGGTGGTAGCTGCTTTGGTCAGTCTAGACTGTTGGCACCACCCCCACCTCAGGCGAGGGTTGGAACCAGCTTTTCTATGCCTGTGTTTTTTTTTTTTTTTTTTTTTTTTTTTGGTTTTCCGAGACAGGGTTTCTCTGTGTAGCTTTGCGCCATTCCTGGATCTCGCTCTGTAGACCAGGCTGGCCTCGAACTCACAAAGATCCGCCTGCCTCTGCCTCCCGAGTGCTGGGATTAAAGGCGTGCGCCACCACCGCCCGGCTTCTATGCCTGTGTTGAGGGGTGGGGCCATCATCTCTCCTGTGCCTGGGTCATTAGGGCTAGCTCTACCATGAGGGGCAGGGCCAGGTCTTCTGCTGCAGTAGCCAGCAAGGGTTAGAGCCAACTTTCCTAGGGTCAGGAAAGCTGCCTGGCTACATCAGGGCCATGAACCGAGACATGGCCCTCAGTAGCAACTTAGACTCAGATGTCACCATGGTCCCAGGTGGCAGTGCAGGCCCCTTAGATTGGCATGGCCCAATGGAAGCATGACCTTCAGACACCAACATGGCTACAGTTGGTGCCCCAGCCCCACACATCTGCTTTGCCTTTTGTGGCAACACAGGGATCAACACAGACTCTGGCTGTAGTAGGGCCATGAACCCAGACATGGCCCTTGGCTGCACCTCAGGCCAAATGTCACCATGGCCCGTGGTGGCAGCACTGACTACTCAGATCAGCCTGGCCCTGGTGGCAGCATGGCTCTCAGACATCAACATGGACTCAGGTGGCTGTCTAGATCTCAGGTATCTGCTTGGCCTTCAGTGGTTACTGAAGTCATGGACATCAACTCAGACCCTAGTTGTTATAGGGCCACAAACCTAGACATAGTTGTAGGCAACAGCTCAGGAATGGATGTTATCATGGCCCCAGGTGACAGCACAGGCTACTCAGCTCGGCATGGCCTGGTGGCAGCATGGTTCTCGAACATCAGCACAACCACAGGTGGTAGCTCAAACCCTAGGCATTCATGTGGCCTTTGGTGACAACACAGACCATGGACATCAACACAGACCCCTGCTGTGGTAGGCCCACAGACATAGCATTTGGCAGCCTCCTGGCCTTGGACATCACCATGGCCCCAGGTAGCAGCACCACACTCAGATCAATATGCCACAGATGCAGCATGGCTCTCAGACACCAACAGGGCATCAAGTAGCAGGCCAGACCCTGAGCATTGGCATGGCCTTCAGTGATAACAGGAGCAATGGACATCAACACAGACCCTAGCTCTAGTAGGGCCAAGGACCCAGACATGGCCCTTTGCTGCAGCTTGGGCCCAGATGTCACCATGGCCCTGGGTGGCAAGCAGGTCACCTACATCAGTCTGTTTCTCACTGTCTTTACTTCTTCAGTTCCTTTTCTTTCCACCGTGCATGAACTCATCTGCTTCATTTTCTCTCCCATTTCTCCACCATATATTTGCTGTCTATATTGGTACTTACCCACTTAGGGCCACAAGGTTCCAAGCAGGCCTGTAGGTGTCTTCAGCCAATCTGGTCCCTAAGGACCTAGGTACGCATGTAGGTGTCTTCCACCTGCTTGCACTGTGAGGACTAAAATGTTTATCTGTTAATAAACATTTTGGATTTTGTATATCTTGAGTGATGCCACAATGAGCACAGGAGTTCAAGCATCTACTCCATCTACCAATTTATGTTCTATGGATTAATACACAGAAGTAGGAATATAGGATCATATTATACCTTGCTTAATAGTTTGGGGGAAAACTTACACTATTTTGTGTAATGGTTGCACCAATTTACATTCTCAACAATAGGGTACAAGGATTACCTTTTATCCACATCTTCATCAATGGTTATCTTCTGTTTTGTTTTGTGCTTTTTATGTAGTCATTATAACAGGTATGGTATAGATTATCTTTTTAATCATATTTTTATTGTTGCATTTTTGGTGCAGGAGTGGATCAAGTTCTTGCAGACAAGAATTTAAAAAACACCAGCATGAGCATCACAAGATTTAGAGGCTTTGTTTTTGAAAGGAACTTGTATTTGCTTTTCTTTGTTCTCATTTTGAAGCATATTTGTTTAACAGGAAGTATGTGTACTCAGTGCTGATTAGAATCTGTTGCACTGCAGAAAATTTTTGGCTTCTGTGAGTTAGTATCTCTGATGAGAAAGAACTTAGATGAAGAATGGGAATAGATACTAATGCAACCTACATCAGAGATCACTGATTATTGAAACTTGCCAGTCTTCTCAATTTATAAGACTTGTTCTCTTTTTAGTGGTAAATGGTGAAATAAAGGTTTAGAAATTAGCCAGGAGACAAGTTATATCTCAAGGATTAAAGCTCCTCCAAATGTGATCACTCCCATCTTTTCCATGACAGATGGGCTGGTACAGCATTAGTTGAGAGCATGCTTTAATGCATGTCCTACGAGAACAAGGATTTTGCACTATGAACCATCATTAAAGGATTAGAATGTTTTGGCTTCTTTGTCAAAAATTATATGTTCATAGGTGTGTGGATTAATGTCGGGGTCTTCAATTCGATTCCATTGGTCCACATGTCGGATTTTATGCCAATACCAAGCTGTTTTTATTACTATAGCTCTATAGTAGAGCTTGAGGTTGGGGATCATGATGCCTCCAGAGGTTGCTTTATTATACAGGATTCTTTTAGCTATCCTAGGTTTTTTGCTTTTCCATATAAAGTTAAGTAATGCTCTTTCCAAGTCTGTGAAGAATTGTGTTGGGATTTTGATGGGGATTGCATTGAATCTGTATATTGCTTTTGATAAGATTGCCATTTTTACTATGTTGATTCTACCTATCCATGAGCATGCGAGACCTTTCCATTTTCTGATATCTTCTTTGATTTCTTTCTTCAGAGACTGTACAATGGAAAAAAGAAAGCATCTTCAACAAATGGTGCTGGCATAAATGGATGTCAACGTGTAGAAGGCTGCAAATAGATCCATATCTATCACCATGCACAAAACTTAAGTCCAAGTGGATCAAAGACCTCAACATAAATCCAGTTAATCTAAACCTGATAGAAGAGAAAGTAGGAAGTAGTCTTGAATGCATTGGCATAGGAGATCACTTCCTAAATATAACACCAGTAGCACAGACACTGAGAGAAACAATCAATCAATGGGACTTCTTAAAACTGAGAAGCTTTTGTAGAGCAAAGGATACAGTCAACAAGACAAAGTGACAGCCTACAGAATGGGCAAAGGTCTTTACCAACCCCACATCTGACAGAGGGCTGATATCCTGAATATATAAAGAACTCAGGAAATTAAACATCAAAATGCCCAACAGTCCAATTAAGAAATGGGCTATAGAACTAAACAGAGAATTCTCAACAGAGGAAACTCAAATGGCTGAAAGACATTTAAGGAATTGTTCAACATCCCTAATCATCAGGGAATACAAACCAAAACGACTCTGAGATACCACCTTACACCTGTCAGAATGGCTAAGATCAAAAACACTGAAGACAGCTTATGCTGGAGAGGATGTGGAGCAAGGGGAACTCTCCTCCACTGCTGGTTGGAATGCAGCCACTTTGGAAATCAATATGGTGCTTTCTTAGAAAAATGGGAATCAATCTCCCCCAAGATCCAGCTATACCACTCTGGGGCATATATCCAAGGAATGCTCAATCATACCACAAGGGTACTTGCTCAGCTATGTTCATATCAGCATTGTTTGTAATAGCCAGAACCTGGAAACAACCTAGATGCCCTTCAACTGAAGAATGGATAAATAAAATGTGGTACATATACACAATGGAGTACTTCCCAGCAGAAAAAAACAATGACATCATGAGGTTTGCAGGCAAATGGATGGATCTAGAAAAAATCATCCTGAGTGAGGTAACCCAGACTCAGTAAGACAAACATGGTATGTACTCACTCATAGGAGGATACTAGATGTAAAACAAAGATGACTAGACTGCTACTCACAACTCCAGGGAGGCTACCTAGAAAACAGGACCCCAAGAAAGACACAGGAATCGCCCAATGTCAGAGAAATGGATGAGATCTACATGAACAATCTGGACATGAGTGGGGGTAATGAAGGGCAAGGTTCAAGGGAAAGAGAGCTTAGGGGAGTGGGAGATCCCAGCTGGATCAAGAACAGAGAGGGAGAACAAGGAATAAGAGACCATGATAAATGAAGACCACATGAGAATAGGAAGAAGCAAAGTGCTACAGAGGTCCACAGAAATCCACAATGATACCTCCATGATAGACTACTGGCAATGATCGGGAGACACCCTGAATTGACCTACTCTGGTGATAGGATGGCCAAACACCCTAATTGTCGTGCTAGAAATCTCATCCAATGACTAAGGGAACCGGATGCAAAGATCCATGGCCAGGCCCCAGGTGGAGCTCCAGGAGTCCAATTGGCAAGAAAGAAGAAGGATTGTATGAGCAAGAATTGTTGAGACCAAGATTGGAAAAAGCACAGGGACAAATAGCCAAACGAATGGAAACACATGAACTATGAACCAAATAGCTGAGAAGCCCCCAAATGGATCAGACTTTCTGGATAAGTGAGACAGTTGATTAACTTGAACTGTTTGTTAGGCACCCAGGCAGTGGGACTGGGGCCTGTCCTCAGTGCATGAGCTGGCTGTTTGGAACCTGGGGCTTATACAGGGACACTTGGCTCAGCCTGGGAGGAGGGGACTGGACCTGCCTGGACTGAATCTACCAGGTTGAGCTGAATCCCCAGGGAAGTCTTTGCCCTAGAGGAGATGGGAATGGGGGTTGGGCTGGGGGGAAGGTGAGTGGGGGGGAAGGACAACGGGATCCATGGTTGATATGTAAAATTAAATTAAATTATAAAATAAGAAAAAATTTAAAAAAAGAGATCAGAATGTGATTTAGCCAGTGCTCTTAAGGGCACTACCACATGTCAGAATTGGAGTGCTTGCCACAGTATTTACTTACATCACCGCTGCAAATCCCATTTGTCACCATGCTTCATTTCTAAACACTAAAAATAAGTAGAATCTATTTCACACCAAATTTATTGAGTTATTTTCAATCCATTCCTAAAACTGCCCAAAGGTGAGAAGGTGTGGGCATGTTGGTGTAGTTTGGAATGTCTGGGCTGAAACCCACTTAGAAAGTGGGACTCTCCTGCTCAGCCTCATCTTTGGAAGCTTAGCACAGGAGGTGATGTAAATGGAACTCCCATGTAAATTCCTGGCAGGAACAAAATTCCCCTTTCTGTAGTTTAGACCACTTTTAACTCAGAGAAACTATAAAAGGAATAAATGATATGGTTTACATCCTGCTTGGTAGGCAAGAACTCGGATTTTTTTTCCTAGCAAATTATGAAAGGGGGGGGGATGAAAAAAGCAGGTGTGCGGTGCCCTCTATGTACCATCTTCCTGAATATGTGGCCCTCCGTGTTTGAAATCAGCTTTATCAGATCTTCATGTCTGTTGGAGTATATGGAGAAAAGCAAGGTTTCCAAAAAAGACAAAGCCTGTTCGTTTCAGTAGACCCATATAGGGGTAAGATAAGTGAAGTTTTACTCAGTCCTCCCCATTCTCTGCTGATTTTGGCATTTTACAAGCATATTTTGCTCATCACCTTTCCTTCATGTTAGAATTTGTGAATGCTTGAGGCAAAATCTCATCCAGATGTTGTTGAATCCATTACAATTATAAAAAAGTCAAAAAGATCTTTTGATGTTCTGACAGCCAAAGCCTTTGCCAACTTCTTCTTTCTTTCCACTGAGAGGGAAAGAAGAGTACAAAGCTCTGGTGGGTAATGGCCTTATTTCAGAACTTAGAAGTCAAGAGCATTCAAGGACTTCATCATTAGCAGGCAACCTATGTTGACTACTAGAGGAATGAATGGCTTATGTTTAAAAATATGGGTTTAATTGGCAAGTAAATCTCAGTTCCACATGAGATTTACATATGCAGGCAAGAGGCTCCAACAGCTGGTGTCTTAGTTTGGCATGCATTCCAGATTTGGAAACTACAACAATCCTACAAGAAGACCTGCTAGAAGTGTCCCATTTGTTTGCTTCTGTGTCTTCATGTAGTTTCCATGTGAAATAGAAGTCATACAATTGCTCGCAGCTGGGAAATAGCAATGCAATGAGTCAAGCCATTTTACAAAGTTCTAACCCTCACTATAGGAATCTTGATTTCAAATACAGGAGAACAGAGACAAAACTGATTACATAATGTGGAGGTTACTTACTGTAAATGAAACCACGACTCTTATTTAAAACATTATTATAAATGTTAGGATTACAACAGAAAAGTTCTGAAATTAGTTACTAGAGCCGCCTAAGCATAGACCTCTCTGTGATTTGTGCAAATTGTATGGAATCAGCTCTGGCTACATTAAGTTTCCAATTGTTACAGGAGATACAATGTGATAAGGTCTTTTCTATATAACATGGATATATGGACAAGATAGAATAGAGTTATGGACTTGGAGGAAAGGCATGGTGGGGCCAGGAAATTGCTGTTCTCAGACTCGCACACAAGTGTTTGGTTTGATGAGGTTTCCCAGTATGTGCAATGCATCATTCATTTCTTGATGTCCACTGCTTGTGTACTCTGATGCATTACAATGAAACATTTAGAAGTCAGAGAAAAATGGGTTTGGAAATTAAAAAAAAAGAACACTAGAAAACTGGGGAAGATGTTTGTAGTTCAGAGAACTGTGGAATATTTGCCATTTAGAACACTATTATTTATGTTTTTAAAGACTGAAGAATTTTTGGACAGAGTACCCTAAAATCTTATAGAAAAATATGAAAAAGAGCTGAGAAGGTAACTCATAAGACATATATAAAACTACCTTTTATGCATGTTAAACATTTATTTATTTATTTATTTATTTATTTATTTATTTATCTATCTGTCTATGTATTTATTTATTCACTCATTTTATGTGGGCAAAGTGCCACGGTTTGCATGTAGAAGAGGAAAACTTGCAGGGCTTGGGTATCTCCATCCACCATGTGAGTTCTGAGTATCAAACTCAGATTATCAATCTAGATAGTAAGTACTTTCACTATTTGGAGCCACTGATATGGGTTAGTGGATTAAAGTGCCTGCCTCCAAGACAGACAACCTGAATTCGTTTCTGGGACCCACATGATAAAGGGAGAGAAATGACTCCTACAAGTTGTTTTCTGATGTCCATTTATGCTGTATGCTGTGTGTGTCCCTATACACAAATTGTATGCACACAAAATAAATAAAAATGAAATAAGATTGTTTAATATCACTAAGCTAAGTAAAACAGACTGAACATATTTATTTCCCTAAATTTATAAATTGAACTTCTGAGAGGTAAGTTGGTTATATTAGAAGGTGAAACTATTGTTAGGAGTTTGGATGCGGATGGTAAATCTTATATGAGTGATTTAGTATCTAAGTGATTTAGTGAATTAGTACCCCTATAAAATATGGTACAAAGTAATCTCTCTCCCCTTCTGACATGTGAGAATACTGTGAAAAGTACTATCTTTAAGCCAGGAGACAACAGATCTGTCAGTGATTTGGTCTCAGATGAGACAGCCTTTCAAACTTTGAGAAATAATTTCTGTTGTATACCAGCCACCTAGTTTATGATTTTGTTACAGCAGCCCAAGAAGGCTAAAAGAAAATGATTTTTAAAATTAATTTAGAATTAAAATGCAAATTTAAAAACCTATCTCAAGGAAGAGAAATTGACTTAAAATTTACAGAATTTAGAATTGGGTAAGAACATTAAAATGCTGTAACTGCATTTCATATATTAGAATTTAGTAGGATTGTGGAACATAAGAAGCGTACCTAACATGTACCTATGGAAATGAAAGCCTCAGGGTCTATCTGTCTATAATTATAAATGAAATATGTGGGATTAATAATAAATTATATAGAACAGGTCTGTACTTGATGCTGTAGCAGAAGAGCCATATACAATGAAACAGAGTATGACGGTGGCTCACTCTGATGAGGCAGAGGTTTAACACAGGAATTCAGGGTTTGCTTAACATTTGAAAATCAGTCAATGTAAACAAACACTCCTTAAAAAGATTTTTATCCAGCTAGGAATACAAAGAGACTTTTTCAGTCAGACAAAACAAAAGGAAACATGACAATGGGAAACTAAAGCTTATCCAGAGAATTTAGGCTACATTTTCTCATCAATTGAAAACACAATGTTCCAAAAAGAAGCAAGTATTTCTTCACAATTACTCCTCAACAGAACACATTTTCTGTAATACTCATAAATTTTATAAATGTTCAGAATATAAACATACTGCAAAACTCCTTGTATCAATGGTCTTATAAGTGATAACTAATATAAAATATATGACATTTTAAGTAAATGGGAACATATGCCAAAATTACCATTTAAAAACCCACAAGTAATGGAAATTTTTTTCTTATAGTTTTTTGTTCTGTAGTCTTTTTTTCCTCGTTATTGAAAATAGATTTTTTCTCACATTGTAGCAGGAATCTTAACAGGTCTTATTAATAAAATCAAACCTGAGGCCAGGTATTAGGATGAATGCTGGAAGTTCAGTGAAGCAGAACAAGCCACAGCTACCTCACTTTGCAAATTCCTCAGCTATTCCTGTCTCCTCATACTGGATGACTCTGAGTCCTCATCCAGAATGAATCTCAGCTGAACTGCTGCTCAAAAGCCTGAAAGTTTAACCAGCCAAATGCTTCTAGTTCCTGGTCTTCATGCCTTATATGCCTTTCTGCTATCTGCCATCACTCCCTGGGATTAAAGGCTCAGTTCTTGGGATCAAAGGCGTGTGTCACCATGCCTGGCTGTTTCCAATGTGGCCTTGAACTCACAGAGATCTAGAGGGATTTCTGCTCTGGAATGCTAGGATTAAAGGCGTGTGCTACCACTGCCTATCCTCTATGTTTAATATTGTGGCTGTTCTCTTCTCTGACCCTAGATAAGTTTATTAGCATGCACAATATTTTGGGGAAAACAATACCACCATATTTCCCCTTTTTTGTCTAAAATTTAAAAAAAGCTTATAAGTAATTCAAGAAAAACTATCCAATAAGTATATACAATATATAAAAAGCTTATAAGTAATTCAAGAAAAAACTATCCAATAAGTATATACAATATATATATATATATATATATATATATATATATATATATATATATACTGAATTACAATAACAATGTCTAGTCCACTAACATTTGACATATTCCGATAAAAACTCATTATATATATTAACAATGTCCAATCCAGTAACATCACATAAATATCCTGATTACTATTTCTCTACCCTCTACTCCTCCCAGTCCCTCCCCACCTCCCCTCCCATCCAGATACATGCCCTTTCTGTCTCTCATTAAAAACAAATATGTTTCTAAGGGATAATATAATTATAACATAATATAAAATATAATGATAAAATATAGTAAAATAAAAAAATAACACATTGGAATTGGATAAAACAGAAGGGAAAGAACCCAAGAGAAGAAGGTACAAGAATCAGAGACCCATTTGACACACTCAAGAATCTCATAAAAACACTAAACTTGAAGTCATAATAGATATGCAGAGGATCTAGTTCAGACCCATATAGGCCTTGTGCATGCTGCTTCAGTCTCTGAGTTTATGTGAGCTTGTTCATGTTGATTTAGATGGCCTTGCTCTTCTGGTGTCCTCCATCCCCTCTGGCTCTTACACACTTTCAGCCTCCCCTTCCAAAGGGTTCCCTGAGCCCTGAGGAGAGGGATTTTATAGAGAAATTTTATTTAGGCATGACTATTCCAAGGTCTCTTACTCTATGCATAATGTCTGTCCTTTGGTATCTGTATTTTTTTCCATCTGCTACAGGAGGAAGCTTCTCTGATGATGGCTGAGCAAAGCACTGATCTCTGAGTATAGCAAAATATCATTCAAGGAATCCTTTTGTTGCTTTATTTTTTTTTTAAATAAGAGTAGTATTTGGGTTTACCTTAAGTTCCTGGGTTATCTAGTCTCATGTTCTTGGTCATCCAAGAAGTGTCGATGGGTTCCATCTCATAGAATGGGCCTTAGGTCAAATCAGATATTGGTTGATTACTCCTGGAGCATTGCAGATCAAAGGTATGCCTGGGTTGGTATTTATATGTATCTTTTGGTAACATTTAGCATGCCTTCCTGTACCAACGATGCTAGAACATAGGGGTGAAGACACTTTTGTAGGCACCAGCTCTACTTCATGTTTACTGAGTTGTGTTGGTGTAGTCTTCAGCAATGGGGCCTTACTAAAGGTTTTTGTTTTGTTTTGTTTTGTTTCTAAGACAGGCTGTCTCTGTGTAGCCCTGGTTGTCTTAGAACTCACTCTGTAGACCAAGCTGGCCTCCAACTCAGAGATCTGCCTGCCTCTCCTGCCTCCTCCTGCCTCTCCCTCCTGAGTGCTGGGATTAAAGCCATGCACCACAACTGCCTGGTAAATTTACTTTTAAAAATACTGTTGAAGATGTATAAGATTTGTTAAAATTCAGTAAAATCTTGGGCTTCTCAAAACTTTTCATGCCAGAGGTCACAGCAGCACAGATTAAGATATTAATACAGACAGCTGGATCCAGCAGGGCTATCTTTCTCTGGATTGTCTTTGTTCTTCCATTATTTAGACGCTGGTTTCAATGAGGGATTCCTCTGTGACCTACTTTGCATAAGGCCTATAGGCTAGAAGTGTGCATGCAATAGCCATATTGTTGATTCCCAGCAAGAGGAACAATCAGGGAAGGAGACAGTGGGAACTGTCAGCCAGGGCTGGGCCACTGCACAATAGGACCCTCTGCACATGATCTCCCTCATGAATCCACTCAGTTTTTTAAAGAAAAATCACTGGAAATGTGCTAAAGCAAAATATACTTACTCATATATCAAACAACACAAATCATAGCAGATATTCAGAATTTAGACCAGGCGAAGACTCAGAGGTGGAAAGAGGCAGTGAAGTGTTTAATCGCCAACATCCTTTGATATTAGACATTGTGGAGGACAATGGACATAATAAAAACAGGACCAGTTTTTCTCTGCTCTGTTCATATCCTAAAATTCTACAGATAGCATCTGCCAGGTACAGCCCACTCTACTGTCCCCACCCTCAGTAACCCAAGCTGCATCCAAAGCTTCTTAATGGTAAGGTGGGCTATGGCCCCACAAAACACCATCATTTGTCTTTGGGATAGATTTCGGTGGGATGAAGGGGTTGCTGATTTTTAGGGAAGTTTTTTTTTCCTTCCTTCACAGGGTGAGGCTGGCTGGCATCTGAGGTCACTGTTTACCTTTTGTACAAGAGTTGTCATTGACATTCCACATATCACACCTCTCACCATCTGAGTTTCTCTAACTTCTGTTGGCCAAACTTGTAAAGGGGAGAGATTGTGTGTACTGCCATCTCGTAACTAAATCCTTACCCACTCCCTGCATCTGGTTCACTATAGACCCCCAATCTCAGAGGACTCACCTCCTTCCCTTCCTACACATTTGCCTCCTACCCCACCCCCACAACTACCCCGACCTTCCCAACCACACAACTCCCCTCCCCTTCCCAATCCCCTATCTTTCCCATCTCTTCTATCTCCCACCCTCCCCTTTCTTTAGCCCTCCCCTCCCCAGTCTCTCACCCTCCCCAGACACCCCACCCTCCCCATATTCTCCACTCCCCTGCCTCCCATTAGAGAACACACTCCTAAAAGTTTGATTTTATTTTCATTATCATTGACCACCAGTAACTACAAGTTTAAGGTTGTAGCAGGTGCCCACTGATCAAGAGTGAGACCTCTGGACACTTGGCAGGTGGTTCTGAGGTCTCTTGCCTCCATCATGCCTTACTGGCTATCCAGGTCATCACTTGAGGTACTGGTGGTTCTGTCGCTGCTTTTTTCATCTTCCTCTTTTACATCTTGGTTAAGTTTCTTGTTGAGCCAATGATAATGGCTGGATCTTAGTGGTTTTCTTCCCTTTTTTACCTTAACCAAGGCAGTCTGAGCTTTTGTAGGGGTTGGTTTTTTCACATACCCTTGGTAGAATCTTTACACTGCCACTGGTTTCTTAAGAGAGCATTGGAAGGCATTTGTTTGGGGGAAAGAAGGCGGAGATGGGAAGAGAACAGGGGCTTTTGGGAAGGGGTGAGGTCTGAGTGGGTGTGTGGCTGTGAGAACAAGGTATTGAAACTAGCTCACCTTGAGCCTTATATTTGGATTTCTCTCCCTTCTTCATGCCTTGACTGGTGGTACTTCTTTTTTTTTTTTTTTGTTTTGTTTTGTTTTTTGTTTTGTTTTTTGTTTTTCGAGACAGGGTTTCTCTGTGTAGCTTTGTGCCTTTCCTGGAGCTCACTTGGTAGCCCAGGCTGGCCTTGAACTCACAGAGATCCTCCTGGCTCTGCCTCCCAAGTGCTGGGATAAAAGGCGTGTGCCACCAACGCCCTGCTGGTGGTACTTCTTAATGCAGCTACATTAGATTCCTGTAACTTTGTAGCTACTACCCCCATTTTGGTGATTCCCAGGAATTTAGCCAGGGCCTCCAGACCTCCCACTGAATACCCCTCTTGCTGCATTAAGAGTAACCACACCCTTACATTGTTTGGTCAGGGGGTGGGTGATTGGGGGGGGGGTAAAGGCACAAAGCACCTTCCTTGTGCCCCAGTCAGGGGAGGATCAGCTAGGTGGCCTGGTTGGAAAAAGAGGCATTTCTTTAGCATTCTAGGGTCTTCCATACTGGCATGTCCACCCATCCTCACTTCCCCACATCAGCTTATGAGGATGACAAGGCAAAGGGAGGATGTTCCTGTCTACATTTCCCATACACATGAGTTTCAGTGGTACATTGTTTCTATTTTTTCTCTCTCTCCCTCCCTCCCTACCTCCATCCCTTTCTCTCTCTCCCTCCCTCTCTCCCTCTCTCTCTCTCTCTCTCTCTCTCTCTCTCTCTCTCTCTCTCTGTCTCTCTGATAAAGTGGCTATATGTAAGTGTTTGTGGGGATATGCTTCCATGCA
This sequence comes from Peromyscus melanophrys, assembly GCA_902168415.1. NCBI lineage: Eukaryota > Metazoa > Chordata > Mammalia > Rodentia > Cricetidae > Peromyscus > Peromyscus melanophrys. The sequence goes on from CABHPR010146166.1 coordinate 15,798, forward strand.
TTCCTCGACATTTTCTCTTGTGCACTTCAATTGCTTTATTTCTTGCTTAACCACTGGGAGACATTTGCATCCCACTGCTTTTTCCTAGAGTTCACCAATGTTGCATTTGGTTTTTGTTTTCCAGTGAGAAATCATTGCCTTTAGTGTGTGTCTTAGTTAGGGTTTCTATTGCTGTGAAGAGACACCATGACCAAAGCAGTTGCTATAAAGGAAAACATTTAATTGAGGCTACCTTACAGTTCCAGAGCTTTAGTCCATTATCATCTTGGCACGTGGTATATAGGCAGACATTGTGCTAGAGAAGGAGCTGAGAGTTCTATATCTTGATCCACAGGCAACAGGAAGTGAACTGTGACCACAATGAGTGTAACTTGAACAAAGGAGTCCTCAAAGTCCACTCCCACAGTGACACACTACCTCCAAAAAGGCCACACCTACTGCAACAAAGCCACACCTTGTAATAGTGCCACTCCCTTTGGGGCCCATTTTCTTCCAAACCACCCCATTGTGTCACTGTGGGTAGATTCTCTGCATTGGAAATCCTAGTCTTATTTCAAGTCTGAAGGTCATGTTTATCTCTGTGAGTGCCTTACTAGATTTGAGCTTTATAGCGTGTTTGGGACAGTGGTGATCTTGAACCGAGGCAAATATTCACATGCCAGAAGTTGGCCATGCATGAAATTGTGACCTAAGATTAATGTGTATTCACAGGGGGAAGAAGTTGACTTAACCAGAGGTAAATGAGCCTCAGAAGTTCTCCACATATGCCAGTAGGAACCAGGTACTTTTCCTGCTAAGTTTTATTGCTGTTACTGTTGACATCCTACCTCCCTTGTAGCCTATCTCACATCTGTGACACTAGTGGGGTTATTTGTGTGAGCAGCCCCAACAAGATTCATTTTTTTCCTTGTGTGGAACAGTGTAATAACATCTATCATATCTTATCCATGTACCACCTAGCATTAATGGTATCCGATTCACCTTTTTGTCCCAGGAAAAAAAATGGGTTGACTACAGGCATTATATTACCGAATATTTAGCAAGTTCAGACTGCCTGAGTTCTTCACCTAGGCCTACAAAGTTTTACCTTTGGGTCATTGGTTGCTTTCTTACTAAATGCACCACACATAACGCTGAAAAATTTAAAGGGAGGATAAAAGTGACACATTAAAAAATAACTCAAAACTAAGGAACTGTGGATCATAGACTGTTGAAATCACTAATCTGTGAAATGTTTTGGTTTTTAAATGGAGAACTTGATAGAAAAATTGTCAAAAATACAGGAAGATGCAATTGACACTAAAGATGTGGAGGTTGCACTTAATTCATCATTGCACTTCTATGTATTAATTCAGCTGATTTGAAAACTTATGTCCATTGCAAAAACCTACACATAAATGTTTATTAAAATTTTAATGGTATTTCTAAATTACCAGAAGATACTACATATCCTTCAGTGAGTAAGTGAATTTAAAATCTATGATGCATTCATACAATAGGCTAACTTTCAGTGATTAAAAAATGAGTTATCAAGTCACAGAAAAACACATGAATGAATCTTAAATATGTCTTCCTTGGTAAAAGTAACCAGCTTGGAAAAGGTAGGAATTATATGATTCTATTTGTAGAGCATTACACAAAAGACAAATGTCTTAGAGTTTCTATTGCTGTGATAAAACACAATGACCAAAAGAAACTTGGGGAGAAAAGGAGTTTAATTCATCTTACATCTTGTAGTCCATCCTCCATGGAAGTTAGAGCAGGAACTCAAGACAGAAACCTGGAGGCAGAAACTGAGACCGAGGCTTTTCCTCATGTCATGCTCAGCCTGCTTTCTTATAGCACTTATAAGTATCAAGATAGGAGTGGTACTGCCCACAGTGAGATGGTCCCTCCCACATCAATCAGCAATTAAGAAAATGTACCACAAGGCTTGCCCACAGGCCACTGTGGTGGGAGTATTTTCTGAATTAATGTTCCATCTTTCACAATAACTCTAGCTTTTGTCAAGTTGGCTCCCAAACTAGCCAGCACATGAAACATCCAGAAACCATACTAGTAGTTGCCACATATATAGAATGGGGTTAAAATTTGAGTAAGTGAGGCACAAGGAATATCTGAGAGTTGTGTAATTCTTTTATGATACCTCAGCAGTTCATTCTTAACACTATATACTTGTCAAAAGCCATAAAAATTTACAGCATAAGGTATGAATCTTTAATCTAAAAAAATCACATGTGGAATTCTGCATTCTGATTAGAAGACCATGATAAAAATTCTTATTGTGTTTATCAATTTTCATTGACTAGTTGGGAAAAGTTGTTGAGTTCAGGAACCTTGGAAAAGAGTAGAAACTTTAACCCTAATAACAACATGAACTGTGCATGAGGACTGTACACTAGTTGGTTGTTTCCCACTGTATGGGGTCAGAATCTAGAAACCATTATACATATAAGATAGACATTATAAAAATAAGTTAGTAGATGGAGAATAGAGGGAGTTACATTTCTCACTGTTGATGTGGAAAGATACAGAACATGGATGACCTCCATGGTGCTATATTTGAAACAGAGACAACAGCAAGAACATGTGTAGCTTAATGTGTACACACATGCATGTGTTATGCCTTATGTCTGGATAGATAGTTCCTGAGCTAAGTATATGCATAAGTTACAAGGCACAGGTATGCGGTGATATTTTATTTGTATGTTAATAAATAAAGTTTGTCTGGAGATCAGAGGAAACAGCAAATCGTTTTAAGTAAACACAAATGTCAGGCAGTGGTATCACACACTCTTAATCCAATCACTTGGCAGGCAGGGTCTCTGTGTGTTCAAGGTCACACTAGGGAACAGAGCCAAGCATGGTGATACACCTCTTTAATCCCAGTACCAACCATAGAGACCTGGAGGTCTGTACACATAGGCAGTGACAAAGAAGTGAGGTAGCTGGGCAAAGATAGCCAATGAGAGGGCAGAACAGCAAGGCAACAAAAACCTGGGTAGACATGAAGTTGTGGCATGTTGGAAGCTACAGAACTGGTGAGGTAAAGTGGCTGGTGGCTATTCCTATTTCCCTGATCTCTAAGGCTTTCACCCCTATATTTGGCTCTGTGTTTTTTTATTTAATAAGACCATTTAGAAATTTGTCTACACAGGTATGTTACTTCTTTTTATTGAGAAGGAATAGAAACAACAACAGTTCTATAGAAGTTAGCACAGGTCACCTAGAACTTGATTTCTAATACAGTTTTAAAATGAAAGAAACTTGAGACACTTAGCGAAATAGTGGATTACAGTGTTGGAGAAGAAAATATGGAAGATGAGCATCGAGCGTAGCATTTTTTCTAAAGACAGAAAATGAGAAAGTTATCAGAAAGCAAAAGGATGAAAATGTATCAATATAACCTGAACAGTGGCAAGATTGAAACAAATTGAATAACAAAATGTGCAAGATAATATTAGGCTAGAATACAAACCATAAAATAAATCTATGGTGACAGAAATAAACATTTGAATGAGCAAGTGAATGAGAACAAACAAATATTATATATGAACTTAGAATAATTTATGCAAATATTATCTACTCAGGTAAGTAAAACATTGACTCCCCACTCATCTTTTAATGACTTTCTTACAAAGAATATGTGTGATGATGGAGGAATAATGGAAGAGTAACTTACTTTGCATAGAGAAAACTGACAAACACTTTACCTCTGTGATTTTATTTCTCAAATAAACTATAATTTCAGTCTGATCATAAGAATAATATTAGGCAAATTCCAGTTGAGGATCATTTGACAAAATACCTGACATTGCTTCTCAAAATTGCCAAGATTGTTACAAGGGAGTTCTCTCAAAGCCAAGAGGAAACTTAGTAGACAGGAGGAGTAACTGCAACCCTGCATAAGATCCTGCTAATTAGAAGAAAACTAAGGAAAATGAAAAAAGTTTGCACTTTAGTGATAATAGTGTATTGATATTAACTCATTCATTGTGACAAATGTGTCACATTAATATAGCATATTAGCCATAGGTGACATTTCTGTGGAGACACATGAGTACTATTTTTACTATTTATGTAACTACTCTAAAAGTCTAAACCTCTTCTTAAATAAAAGTTTTATTATAAATCCAAAAATAGTTCTTACTCTAAACAGCGTAGGGTGACCTGTGAAATGGTTGTTATTCTTATGATCCAGAATATCCCACAAGCTCATGCAAATTGAGTTCATTTCTTCATATTTACACCAACACCCTGCAACTGTCTAGCCATTAATGTTATGCTACTCTGAAAACCTGGTATCTAAAGAAAGAGTGTGAGGTATTCTGGGGATATAATGATGGAGTTGGTAGATGAAACAATGGGATGGACACAAGTCCAATAATGTAAAAAGCAAGTTGAATTTTTGCTGCACTTGCTTAAAAATACAAAGAGTAGTGTAGAACTATAGAGTTTAGATGTAAATTCTGTGATCATTGGAAATATCCAGGCAAATGAAACACCTGAGATATGCCACCCCATGTAAAGAGGTCCTGGTTAGATTAACCAATACGTGAGCCTGATACCCTGTCCCATTCAGAGTACTCATGGGAAAGTTTAAAAAATTGTTCATATTTTTTCATCTAAAAGAGTTTTTACAGAAAAGAAGAGAGAGATCCCAGAAGAAAATGAATAAACCAAACTTTAAGAAGCTATACATGGTGGTCCACACATGGGGACTTGTAGCTGAAGTTTTCTGTGGTCCTACCCAGCCCTACGGACTTGCAGATGCTTATAGAATAACCATTCAGAAGCTTATATTAATTAAAACTACTCAGCCATTAGCTCAGGCTTACCACTGACTAGCTCTTACACTTAAACTTAGCCCATTTCTGTTAATCTATATGTCACCACGTGTTCTGTGGCTTTACCTTGTGCCATTACATGCTGCTCCCTGGACAGTGGACTGGTGTCTCCTCACTCAGCCTTCTTGTTCCCAGAATTCTCCTTGTCTGTTTATCCTGCCTATACTTCCTGCCTGGCTACTGGCCAATCAGCTTTTTATTTATCAACCAACCAGAGCAACACATTCATACCATACAGAACATCCCACAGCAGGGACTAACACTTAGAAGGAAGGAGCATCCCCATGAATATCTAGGTCAGCCTGCCCTACATAATGTTTGAAGTCAGCATGGCCTATGTGGCAAGATATTATCTCAAAAAATCCAAAATAACCAATCAAACAAAAGACTTATGTTAATAAATTCAGCATAAAATAAATCCAAATTTCAAAAAGCAATCCACAGACATAGCTGTTGCAAACTTGTTTCATACATTTGAAAGTTGCTGAGATGACATGAGGCAACCAAGGTTTAGATATGTAAAATGAGTACTCTAATACTGTTGAAGTTTGTACAGAAGGAACAAAGAACTGCAACCATATCTTTCTAAGTCCATAGCCCCTAATTTTCTCATCTCTGAGTTAAAGGAAGCAGAGAAGCACTATGCTAGCTTAAGTCATTCTTTGCATATTAAGCTATAGAATGAAGATTCTGTTTGTTTCTTGATGTAGACTCCTTCCCTAGGAAGAAAGGAAGAAAATCACCACTGCTGACTGTGGCTTCTCATAAATCTTCACCATTGTGTGAACTATAGAACGATTGATTCTTCACCTCCCCCTTCTAAGCTCTTACCTGGGTTGCTGCAGGATGGAGGGTGGAGAAGGGGGTAAGCCAAACTTTTCTAAGGTAACTGTCTCCTCAATATCACCATTTTCTCTTCTATCTTCCCTTAGAAATCTTAGAGTCATCACTTATCACAATCCTATTGTCATCCTTGTTCATATTTCCTACAGGCTTAGTATAGGCACCTTCTAATTGCCCCCATTTACAGATGAGCAAACTGATATTCAAGAGAAGTGAATGATTAGAATTAAGTATGGGACTACATGACATTCTAGCAGTTGGTAAGAGGATAGAAAATAAAGTGAACTCACACTTTCTGATCTCAAAATTTTTGTGCACTAAGGACCCAGGATAGAATTTGCATTATTACCTGGGTTTAAGGCTGGGAACTAACTAGGTGCTTAGGAGAACTGCTTAACAGACATTCAAGAGATATCCTGGTCAGAATCTTATGTAGTTAAATATATTAATATTTTCTCCCCAATTCAAAATGGGCAGTAGATGGGAGAGCAAATTACTTCAGTAAGTTATTTGAAAAAAGCCAGCAATTGGTTGCCTGATTAGTGTTATTATTTTTACTTTTCAGGTGATTTTGTTGGCACTTACTTAGACAGCCTAAGGCCTACATGCCTGTAATTATCCAGGAAACAACTAAGTCAGTGTTTTCCTTAATTATACAGGAAATGAAAGGGAAAGGGATTGTTTATTTTTTTTTCAGATTGAATTTTATCCAACCCACACTGCCCAAATTCCAAGCCATTGCCAGGCCTGTGGACTTGACAGTCTGGGTTTGTCTATGTGATTTGCAACTTCTATATCAACTCCTAAAGCAAATGGAACTGGGAATTACTGCATCCTACTTCACAAGCCAATTTGGACTGTGAAATATTTGATTACTTAAATACCTTTTTTGGAAAGACACAAATACTTTACCTTTCTATGCTGAGAAATGCAATTGAGCTGCTCAACCTCAACTACCTCTGTTTTTGCTGCTATGAAATTATGAAATCATGATTCAATGAAAAAGCCTAGCAATTTGACTTAAAAGGTGATTATGTATCTCAGCTGAATTTTTTCATTGTCTTCACTCTGTACAATTATGCCACTATTTAGTAGGCATTCAAATGGAAAAGGATATTTATCAAGTGAGGGCAAAATCATCTTATATGCTAATTTGGCAAAAAGAAAATGTGGTTTTCATGTTAAATGCATACATACATACTTCATGTATCTGGGAACAATATACAATTATAAAAACACATTTTTATGTCAGTTTAAAATATCTACCCTTGTAGAAACAATTTCTAATTTTAGAAAGGAAAAGCTACTGAACAGTACAGGTTGTTTCATGAACCCAAACACCAAGAGCCAGAATGAATCAGTTGACCCAAAATGACTGGATGGATGTCTCCCCTTGCTGTTAGGCTTTAGATCATGAACATCTCAATGGTTACCATGATGAACACAAGTAGATGTTCTTTCTCAAGATTCTTGGGCCAAGTAAACCTTGTTCTTACGCTATCCAATGGGAGCAGGGAAATTCCTATATTTAGTACCACCATCACAATAAAGAAAGAAAAGAGAGTTCTGTGGAAGACAAAATAAGGACCTCTTCTCTAGAACTTGTGAATGTTACCTATGAATAACATGACTGTGTATGTGTTGTGCCTTAGCTCAGTGAACCTTGAAAATAGGATTAAAGTTAAGGACCTTCAGATGGGACAATTATCCTTTCAAGTAATTGCATGTATTTTAGATCATTTTCACTCTAACAGAAAAGTGCATACAGAATAAGCCATTGAGAGTGAAGGCCAATTCAATTCATGATTCTGAAGGCTACAATATCCAAGAACTAGGTACTATTACATTTTTTGGTGGAGAGATATGTTTCTTGCTGTGTCACAACATATCAGAGGACATCACATGGCAAGACAGAGCAAACATGCCTGGGAAACCTGAATTTTAAAAATAAAGCTTCTACCAGGATAGACCCTTAACCCAGTGATGCACAAATGGCAGAATCCTCAGGACTAAGTCATCTCCCAAAGTCTCCATCTTTAAATAACAAAAATATAAGTGTGAGCGTTAAATATTTTAGTGCATGAAATTGTGGAGACACATTCAAACTATTTCAACTTGATTCCTTAAAAGTAGAGAAACTTCCCTTACTGTAGTCAGAAAGAGATATTACAATGGAGGAAGGAATAAGAGAAATTTGATATTGTTAACATTGTGTATAAAGGAATGGACCAGGAGCCTATGAATATAGACTGTATCCAGAGTTTGGAAAGAGCAAAGAAGCAGCTTCCTGTCTCGAGACTCCAGAAAGCAATGCAGCCTTGCAGATACCTTGATTTTTAACCTTGTGGTACCCATGTCTAACCACTGATTCCCCACAACAACTATAAGACAATCAACTTATGGTATTTGTAGCAACTATATTTCTGATATCTTTTCATTAAAAATCAATATAAGCTGGGATATTGGTTAACAGATAATTGATCAAGAAAGCTATTTTCTGTATTAGAATACAATGGCAGCCATAAGGAACTGCAGAATCTGTGCCTATGTAATCAGTTGGAATATATTCTAGAATGTGGTAAATGCAATTCAATTTGGCAAATGGGATTCTGTGGTTGAAGAAGATGCCAGCACTGACCTCTACAAGAAAGGAAAATTCAGAGAACAGGAGAGGAGATAAAGCAGGACTGAAAATGTTCTGTCAGGTGGTTTTGGCCATATTCAGGATATCTGAGCTTGAAATACCCTTTACAAATCAATTCAGAGTTTTAATAGCTTAAATACAAAGAGCAGTCTCGTACATCATTGATCTTCCTATAGAAATCCTTCTAATGTTTTAATTTTAAACTGCTGTCCCAAATGGCTGATGTACAGATACATATGTACATGCCCACCTACATGTGCAAGTTTATGCACATGTGCACACACACACACACACACACACACACACACACACACGTACATACACAAGAGGTAGGAATTTTACATGCCCCCATTTTGAAAAATATGATCTTTGGCCGGGCGGTGGTGGCGCACGCCTTTAATCCCAGCACTCGGGAGGCAGAGCCAGGCGGATCTCTGTGAGTTCGAGGCCAACCTGGGCTACCAAGTAAGTTCCAGGAAAGGCGCAAAGCTACACAGAGAAACCCTGTCTCGAAAAACCAAAAAAAAAGAAAAAAAAAAAAAGAAAAAAAAAAGAAAAATATGATCTTTGGCTTCATTCTGAAAAGAAAAAAATAGATATAGAAGCCACCTAGAATATGGCATAACTGACTCTGTCATTTTCTCAAATGAGGTTTACTTTATTTCCTGAAAAAAATATGTTAGGAACTCTTTTGTAAGATGTTTATATGTGCGGTTGGACTATTCATTCTCTAGTCACTGAGCCATTCTAATCTAATATGTAATAAGAGACTAAAAGCTGATCAATAATGGAACATAAATCTGCCTATAGAAGTACCAAGGCCTCCTTGCAGAGGAAACTGCACAAAAGAACAAGCCTCCAAAGGCAGTTTCAACTTTATATTTATTTTGTGATGACTTAACTCTATGTGTAATTCTTTATATTGTCATTTCCAATTATTTATGGAACAAAAATGCCAGGGAAATGAGTTACTCATTTTCAAAAGAGCATTCATATTTGATAAATAGCTTACAGATTAGAGAGAAGTTTACTGAAACTAGGATTCAAAACTTTTTCCCGGGGATCAGATTAAACCACTAGATTAAGGATGACAAATCTGTATTGCCCAGATCATATGAACCTAATTGGACAGGGCTAGGCTGAGTTGCCTATGGAGATAAGAGGGTTTTGATGCACTTCTGCTCTGGGCAGGTTGAAGCCATTTCCTAGCTTCATGTTCAATAATAAACCAAGAGGAATAAACAGTGGACATGGGCCTCTTCTGATTTGATGGACAAGAGTCATCTTCCACTTTTAGCATCCTGTGTGTATACCACCCAATTGCTGCAAACATTGTGTTTCTTTCCCCATGTTCTTAATTCATTACCTACTTCCATCCCATGGTACTGTGTGAGATGGAAACCCACAGAACATTTTCTTTTTGTTCTATGCTTTGGGTCCTATAAATTAGAAGTGAAAAATCTCTTCTTATTTGTGTGATTTTTATTATTAAATGTTCTACAAACTACTGTGGGATGTTTTGTATGGTGTGAATATGTGTTGCTCTGATTGGTTGGTAAATAAATTGCTGATTGGCCAGTAGCCAGGCAGGAGATATAGGTGGGATAAACAGACAAGGAGAATTCTGGGAAGAGGAAGGCTGAGTCAGGAGATGCCAGCCCACCATCCAGGGAGCAGCATGTAATGACACACAGGTAAAGCCGTGGAGCACATGGTAACATATATTAACAGAAATGGGCTGAGTTTAAGTGTAAGAGCTAGTCAGTGGTAGGCCTGAGCTAATGGCCAAGCAGTTTTAATTAATATAAGCCTCTGTGTGTTTAGTTGGGTCTGAGTGGCTATAGACCTTGGGGTGCAGGAGCTGGACAGGACCAGGAAAACTTTCAGCTACAACCAATTTACACAAATACATGTTAAAAAATAACATATTTTGTTTACTTATTCTTTATTCACTGACTCCAGACATCCTGACATTAGATCATCTCCATTGTTCTCTTGTTTCTTGCCTGGACTTTAACCTCGGCTTCCCTCAGCTCATTGCATATTTAGAGGAGTAGCATAATTTAACACCATCATCTTTCATATCAGGATTATTTGGGTGTTTGAATGACTGCTATGATTTGAATGTTTTTCCAAAACTGATCTTGAATTGCCATTGTAACATTAGTAGGTGAGATCTTTAAGAAGTGACCAGGCTCTAAGCATTCTCCATATCTACAAATGAATTAATGATGTTTGTTATTGTGGTAGTTTATTTCCTAAAAGAAGATAAATCCAGTCCTTCTCTCCTCTCTCTTCTCTCTCTCTTCCTCTTTACTTTCTTCCTGCCATCAAGACATGATGCAGCAAAATTGCCCTTACAAGATGTTGGTGTCTTGATCTTGGAATTTCCATTTCCAGAACTGTGAGAAAATACATTTATATTCTTTATAAACTACTGTCTATCAGATAGTATGTTACAGCAGCACAAGACAAGGTAATTCTAAGGATCTATAGGAGCCTCATTTTCAGCTGTGGCATACAGAAAATATCCAGACCTCTTGAATATTTAGTTCTTTGGATTATTATATTAAATAAATAAAGACATATAAAATATATGCCTGCCATAGCTAGGACTGTGTCTTTCATGTGACAAATATTTTAAAAATGAAATGATGGTTTAAATTATTAGAAATAAGCCGGGTGGTGGTGGCACATGCCTTTAATCCCAGCACTCGGGAGGCAGAGGCAGGAGAATCTCTGTGAGTTTGAGGCCAGCCTGGTCTACAAAGCGAGTTCCAGGAAAGGCACAAAGCTACCCAGAGAATCCCTGTCTTGAAAAAACCAAAAAAAAAAAATGAAAAATAATTAAGAAATAGTAAATAATAAGGTTGAGTCTATTTTAGGCACAATCTGAGGCCTACACTAGCCAGTAGGTCTACTGGTTGACCTTTATTGGTTTTTCAATTAATTACCAGACTGGTATGGAAATAGGAATAATTCTGTAAGGAAAGAGTAGTCTCTATTGGGAAGGGTTATTATCCCCCAAGAAACACATGCCCAAGTTGTAGGAGGAGGAGGATGCTTTTCAGGCAGTTCTGTTACTGACTCTAAGGCAAATAGCTTTGTGAAAGCAGAGAAGTGTAGTTGTTGAGAACTTACTCAGATGATGCAGAAGAAATCTGGACTATGGAAGTACTCTTTCTAACACATGCTACCACTCACATTTATTGAAGCCTTCTAAGTCGCCATCAGGATGGGTAGTGGGGAAACTACAGTGTAGTTTGACCAGTACTCCTGTGCAATACTGTGCTATAGTCTCTTGTGTCCCCAGAAGCTTTTCGTTTTGATTGAATTATGTTAAAATGTAACAATTACTAAAAATATTTACCTTTTGCCAAGAAACCTAAGGTAAGAAATATTTTAGTAAATTATTGGACATATTCTTTAATAAATAACATATTTAGATAATAATAGCAATAATACATTATGGACTTAATGAATGCACTGTACTTAGTGCTTTACATACATCATTGCATTATTTCTACAGGAGAACTGTATGGGCCTGATATTCCTCTTATTCTGTACATTGAGAAATAGAGAGTGAGAGAAAAATGAATTTTTTGACATCACATTATCAATAAGTAGAAGACTTTGGACTTTAATCCTGGATTTCTGGACACCCAGACTCCACATATTACTGTCTTTCTCAATGGCACTACATGCTTCCTAAGGACAAGGCTCAGTAAGAGATTTTCTCAGAATTTTGTTCCACTGACAGATGTATTCAGTTGAAGAACTGGATATAGTCTAACTTTGTGAGGTGCACAAACCTTCTAGAGATCCATTCAGTCCCAAAGAACTTTTGAGTAGACCTCCTCCATAAAGAATAAGTCTTGCTGTTAGTAAGCACTGAGGGATTCTAGTTTTACTTAATGAGGTCTTTCTCTGCCTTTCCAGGGGAATTGACCATTTAATATGCATACCATATGTTCTTCTTTTCAACCTAAATGGGAATACAATAGCTTCCATGTTAATTTACTGCTACAAAACACTGGTGACCTCTGTCTCCGACAGTACAAATATCATGTGTACATGGAGAACATTGATCATCGTGCTTGGAGCTGTGCCTTCTGAACTCAGCAGTTGGTATGTCATGTTGCTAATAATTTGTTAATTGGAGGAAAAGGCTTCTAGAAATACAGAAAGGTCGAAGTGAGATTTATATGTGACTTCCAGATTCATCTCATTGTCACTTCATGCTTTGTTTAGAAATCAAAGTAACATCAGTATGAACAAAGATCCAGCAGGATTCACTAATACTGTCAGGAATCACTGCAAACATTATGAGTCTATGTTTGATTAGGATTATAGCACAGTGTCAGGGGTTATATTTATGCTTTTCAAAAAATGTGGTAGAAAATATGTACCATAAAATTTTGCTTCTTAACTTTTCCAGGTTTATAGTGCTGTAATGTTAAGTCTGTTTACACAGCCAATCTCCAGAACTTTCCCATCTTGCAAAACTGAAACCCACTAAGCAAAAATTTTCATTTTGCCCTACCAATAATTTCTAGTAATCACCATTATGATTTCTGACTTTATGAATTTGTCTGCTCTAGGGATTCCTTAGAAACAGAACTCTTCTGTATTTATCCTTTGTGAGTGGCTGATTTTACCTAGTGTAATATTCTTCAGGTTGACCCATTCTGTATTATATGACAGAATTTCCTTCTCTTTGAGGTCTGAATAATATTATGCTCTGTGGACAGACATCATTTTATTTATGGTCAGAAGACTTTTGGGTCATTTACACCTCTTGGCAATTGTAAATAATGCTGCTATAAACATGGATATGCAAATATTTCTTTGACATACTATTTCTTGTGGCTATATACTCACAGGACTAAGAAAGCAGATTAATATAGTACTTGTATTTTTTAAGTTGTTAAGGAACTCCCCTGTATTATTCCATTGACACTGTACCATTTCGTACTTTCATTGACAAAATAGAAATTCTGATTTTGCCATATCCCCTTTAACATCTGAGGCTTCCCATTTCATTGATAGCAGCCATCCTAATGAGTGTGAAAGTATTTATATAGTTTCAAATTGTATCCTTGTAATAAATTCTTATGCACTTTACACATAAAATGTGGCTTATCTTATTCAATATTATGAAAACAAGGAACAACACACTCTTTATGCTTAGTAGCAGTTACATAGTAGTACTAAGCATACTTAGTAGCACTGAGAGACTTGGAATCCTAGGAAACAAAACTTAGTAGTGGCTTATTTCAAACTTCATATTTATTAGTAAAGCACTCTCCTTGATATATTCTCTAAACCATCTAAGAGGAAGCAACAACAACTGTCACTTCTTGCTGCATTGTATTATATTATTATTTGTCTATGTCTATATCCTATAATGTGTGGGTACCTTCAAGTAATTCCTTATATACCTGTTCAAAAGATGGCTATTTTTCCAGCACCTCTTAGCTCTGTACCCATGACCCAATATTAACTACCCTTCTCTTCAGTTCATCTCAGGGCACTGAGTTGTTACTAGATTTAAAGCTGTTTCTAGATTTCTAGTTGTTTCCATCATTTATATGTGTGGAGTCAGAATGTTGTGGTTCAACCTTTACTTAATGTTGTAATTTTCTTTATGACTTCATTTAAAATATTTTCCTTATGTATGGGCTTCAGTTTCATCTCTTAATTGAATATTATAACATCAACTTCATGACCTTATGGTGATATGTAGATGTAACCAACCGTCTTATAAATAAGAAACACAGAACCAATGCAAAGAAGAAAGCCAAGAGGTCAGAGCTAAGAGCTAAAACCTTACCCTTCCTCCTACAGTGATCCTACCTCTCCGAAGGAGCCCTACTTCCTGTGTTAAAGTCTTTATATAGTTGTGGTGGTATTGTGTTCCCCAAAATATTGTGTATGCTAATAAACTTATCTGGGGTCAGAGAACAGGACAGCCACAATATTAAACATAGAGGTTAGGCAGTGGTAGCATACGCCTTTAATCCTAGCATTCCAGAGG